>JAIPRM010005820.1:0-19801 GCA_025469315.1 Stegophylla sp. TES_Ste_2020 | reverse complement strand
TCTTGTATTATTAACTTCCTTCGTTCAGAATCGTTTTACTGAAGAAATGATTTATCGTTTCTTTAAAATTTAATACGCCCGTCAAGAGAATACCACCCGTCGTGCGAAGTATGTCCGGCTTTTTAATATTTAACCACTCAACAAAACTAAGTTTAAGATTATCAAATGTAATATTATAAGGATTTATTGATAATTTTTAAGTTGACTTTAGAGGGTGAAATTTAAAAAATTTAAATACTTAAAAATAACTTGGATGCATTTCTTGTATGTTTTTACATATTTTGTATTAAGCTAAATCTTTTATAAATGTGGAATTTATTATTTGCTTTTTTCAAAAAAACCTTGATATTCTATTTTTGTAATCTATGTATTAAATTTGTCAACAACTGGTTTTTGATGACAAATTTAATATTTACGATGTATTATCTTTTTTTAACAGTTTCAAGTCTCATTAAAGGAGTGTGTGCATGTCATAGTTTGAATCTATTAGGTTCGCGATCTCTGATTTAGTCCAAAATTCTGATTCAAATAGTTGTTGGTCAAAACTTTTTCAGTGAAATGACTGAAATGTTTTAAATTTGGTATAATCTATAGTCTAAATATATTAAACTCCGGCCTCCCGAGATAACCTTTTGAGACACCAGGATACAATAGTTATGATACTGGTATTGCACCGGTAAATCCTGAATTTGTTTTGTTGTAATATAAAAGTAAAGTACTCATGAGCTTTAAAATTAATTTAATTTCATTACAATTTTATTTGAGTAATGAGTAGAGTAATTTCATTACACATATGTAACAGTAATGATTAAAGTAACTAACACAACACAGCCTGTGTGTAATAACTAATAAGTTATTAATTTTTTTTCTGTTTGAGTGGATTAGAAGCAGTGAATTTATTTCTCTGTCTATTACACATGCAGCATTGCAATTTAAATGAATTCTAATTCAAACATACAGAACCAATGATGAAATAAGGAATCTTAAAACAGATTTTAATTCAACGTGAAGTCTTGATTAGATAAGACTTTCTGATTTAATCACCTAAAATTCCACAAAGTAGAATAAAATAAATTAAGAACTTAATTAATTAAGTTAAACTAAATTAAAAGTGAATTTTTGGATGTCATAAGTAAAATTTTTAAAAATGAGGGATTGAAGTAGATCTAAAGAAGACTTTACAATGAATACAAATGTTTTAAGATTCCTAATCGTGACACTAGATTGAACGGGTTAGTTAGAATTAGAATTTATATAAATTGTCAAAATATACATTTGATATATAAAAAAATATTATGACAGCTTCAAATTTTCTTGAAACAAAACATCGTCCATAGTACAATTTATTAATAGAACAACAAAAAGTTTACAGAAATTATGAATTCATTCTATATCAGCTTATTTATTTCGATCATAATATATTAAATGTAAATATTCACAACAAATAACAATTTGATATAACTAATATAAGATAAAAACAACATAATTTTGCAATAAAACTATAATTTGATAGTATATTTCAACTTCCCCCTTCTCATTGCTTGTTATAAGCTTTAAATAATTCACTAATGCGAATGAAAATAAATAAAATCAATCTAAACAATAATTTAATACCTAAAACAATATTTCTATATTAACAAACGTTCGAGCGCTTTTCAAACAATAAGTAATTATGTAAATGATAGCAATATCTTTAGTGATCTAATATTCTTAAATTGCCAGATACTATTTTGTTTTCTAACGTTGCATTTGATGGGATGTCAATCCTATCTCCATGGTTAGCAATTATAATAACTGTGCCCTAAAAATGATATATCATAAAATTATTAAAATATTCATAATTTATAAAACTAGAATCTTACTTTTAATGAAACATTTCTACCAAATGTCACATCTCCTGACACTGTCAAGTGATCCAGTTCTAATATATCTGGAATTGTTGCAAATCGAGACAAAAAGTCTTTAACTTTAGCAAAATCTTTGTCACCAAGTTTAATTAATGGTGTTGTTGGAAACATTCTTAATGGACTCATGGACAGTGACCCATTTCGCATATGATACAGATTGCTCATCACCAATAAAAGATCAGACGTTTTTTTAACTGGTAAGAAACGACTTCGGGGTACATTTATACCTAATTTTAAACAAAAAGATTCATTTCATATTCAATTAAAAACATTAAAAATTATATATACCAAGACCGCCATTAAAAGACTTCATTGCAGCGCCTACTGCAGTTTCAAGTTGAATGATGTTCAAATTATTGTCCAAAGTTTTATTGTTGACTATAATCTCTAAATTCATGGAGCCTTCTTCCAAAACTTTATCAATAGCATTAAGTTTGATCCACAAATTGTTTGTGTTAAAGAACTTGAATTTTTTCACAGATTTAAATTCTTCAAGGTGTTCTTTTGGAACTTGTGCTATTTCCAAAAGCCGTAATTTATTTTCATATTGAATCAACGTTCCACCCTTTACATCAGCTTTTGTTTTATTGGTAACTTCCATTACAAATTCAGGAGAATTAGTATTAGGACCCAACAACATATTAAGAATATTTAAATCAACTGTTGCACCTAAATTGTCTATGTTTGAGATGAAACAATAATTACGACCCTGAAAATAAACACCAACAAAGTTATTCAGATATATTAATATTTTTAAATTGTATTTTTTAGAGTTTAGAACAAGTATATAAAAATTGAACTTACACTATCAATAAACTTTTGTAACAATCCTGAATTTTTAAAACTATCGTAGAAATCTCCATGGCCAGGTGGGTACCACCTTAAATACAAATTGATTATATAGAAAATTAAATTATTGATATTATTTTTAAACTTACGCTTCAATGTTGCCTTCAATATCACAGTTTTTTGCAATTGGTAACAGGGATTCCTTAGCTACTCGAGGAAAACAACTCTGATTGAATGTATATATCTCTACTTGAAGCCCTTTATATTTGCGAATAATTTGTTCAGTATCTTTATCCGTATTGAATGAATTCATTAAAACTAATGGAACATTGACATTGTATTTTTTATTTAAGTGCTGAAAAAATATAAATATTCGTGTTAATACATACTTCTAGGCTAAATCTATACCTAAATAATTTTATTTACCTCAATTTGTTGCACCGTTAAGTCAAGGAAGGTAAGTTCATTTCTGACTTGTATAACCGATTTTGGACCACGACATCCCATTGAAGTACCCAGACCTCCATTAAGCTTGACCACCACCAATTTTTCAAGTTTTTTATGGATGTCATCAGGACTTGGTTTTGAAAGTGTTTCATAATCTTTAATCTAAATTACAAGTATAACGTATGTAACACAAAGCATTTAAATATGATAGACTGTTCAAACTTTAATAATGAACTAATTTTAAATAATAAAATCAGTTTCTATACAATTCTAGTAACAGTGGTGAGAAACTGGGGCTTGTTGTGACAAAATTTTAAAAAGAAAAAAGGTTATAAAATAAATAGTTTAAGCTAACATCAGAGTTACTAAGAAGGCTAGACTGAAAATTTTAAAAGGTCATCAGGCCATAAATTGAGAACTTGTTAAGATCAAGAGGGACACGAGGGGCCTGCCTCCTCCTTTATTACAATATTTTTCACAATCATTGATATTTGATTAGTTTAGTGAGTAGCACCTATACAGTACCTAGCTTATTAAGAGTGTAAACAATTCGAAAAATACACGAGATGAAATAAAACATTATCAACCTTCAGTAACCAAGTGCTTATAATCTATAGATATTTTCTAATATCTGTATATTTTCTCCAATTTTTTTCAATCACACCCTTGTAAAATGTTTAATTATTCGTAAGAAATTTTATTGCACCAAAATATTCACAATGAAATTCTCTATTTAGGCATCAAATTTCAAAACAATCGGTTGGGCCAATTTTCTTATATGTATGTTAAAGTGTGTAATTAAGGTAAAACTAATGAATTTCGTCAAAATTCAAACGGGTAAAAAAAAAAAATTGCTTAACGATTTTCAAGATTTTTTCAGGTCAATTAGACACATGTCAGCGAGATCACATTAAATTTTCAAGTCTTAATATCAAAAATCAAAAATTTTATTACATAAAAACTAACAAAAAACGAGAAATTTCCGAAATTTTCAATATACTGCACTTTAATCAAAATTGATCAAATATTTTTAAAAATTATATGAAATATTATCGTAAATATTTTTAGTTGTTGGTGAAAGTTTAAAGTCTCTAGTTTCATTATTTTAGAAGTAATGTCAAAAAGTAATTTTCAATTTTACGGAAATTCCGGTAATTGTATATTTTACCGTTTTTTGTCAATTTGTCGACAGATTTTCCCCGTTTTTGGGAAAAGTATTGAGAAATTGGAAAAAAGACCTCTTTAAGGTACCAGCTAGATATGATTCCGGTTCTATAGAGATACTGATCGAAACTTTTGGACAAGTATTTCTATACGAAAAAGTTTTTCCAGAAAGAGAAAAAAAAATAATAAATATCATTTTAAAAAACATAAGCTTCTTCACTTTGGGCAAAATCTAAAATTAAATAAATTCCAAAAATTTAAATATCATAATAATTTAAGACTGAAGCATATCTTTATAAAGTGAATGTTTATATTATAATTATTATTATTAAGAAGTTGTAAACGAATATAAAACTGCTGTTCAAAATTTTAATACAATTAAATTTAAGTGTACATAACTACATAAATGTTTAATAGAATGCATTTTCCTAATCAGATAAAAATACTATGTTCATTAAACACTTGAAAAAAATAATACTAGATACCTAATCAAACAAAAATAAGGTCAAAGATAAGGTTATCAAAATCACGTGAAAACTTAATATTAAAGGCAGTAAATAGAGAATAATAATATTATACATATTATGTACATACTGCATCAGCGGGTAATTTTTCAATTTGATCCCAGTTAACTGATGGTCCAGATTCTTCTAAAAATCGTTGAAATAATTTTGAAAATGCAGTAAATTGCGATTTGGCCAAATCTTGTTTATCCTTAGGTGCGGTTGCTAACAAGTTTTCAATTTCTTTTTCTAGCTGAACCAATGAATCACGCTGAGTTGCTTCCTTAAATTCTTTTAGATCTGTACTGGAAGGGACCCGTGAATGTCCTTTGGGCTATAAATAAAAATTCAGAATACAATTAAATAATAATAAATATTAAAAATTGATTAAATATACAATTATTATCATATTTATATGTAAAGAAATAGAGTAATACAATTTGGAATTAAATGTATTTATATTATTATTTTATTTATACTTAAAATGTTAGATTAATTAATAAAAATACTAAATAATTTTAATTTAATTTAAACAAGAAAATTATTAATAATAATCTTAAAATTAGAATACATTATTATTACTATTCACTACAAAGACAATAATTTTAGTTCTAGTTGAACATTTCAAAACAATATTCTATAAAGAATTAGTAATGAAAAATTAAATAGGTAAAAACATTTTGAATATTAAAAAAATTTCGATAATCCTAAATAAAAAAAAATACCTACATCTTAATTAATTTACAGAAAATTGTAAAAGCTTAAAAATAAAAGGAAAAAAAGAGATAAAATAAAATCAATAAACAGAATTATTACGATAAAATATTTTGTACGCCATTAAAAATGTTTGCCTATTTGATTAATTTAATATTGTTACATTTAATTATTTCAAATAGTATTTAAAAAAAACTGTGATTAAAATATTATAAATTGTTATTATCATATTTTTATTATATTCATGGAGGAGACAACTTTATGATACTTGTGGGCACCCCAATAAATAAATTATGTAAAATTATGTATTTGATTTTGTTACACGATTTCTAGAAATGTGTTAGGTAATATTGTGTAAAGAAAAGTTAATAATAACAAAAATGTATGAAACTTATACTGACATAATCCTTCATATTATATAATATAAATGTTAAATGTCATCTACAGATCTATTAATAACATTTAATTATACATTATAATGGTAAATGTCATGATATAGGTTATGTATAATTTATATTCTTAAACGCTTTATTGTCATATAATAAAACGGAATATTCTTTTCATCATTAATCGTAATAATATTTAATTTGAGAATCTATATTAAAAAATTAATCTAAATTAAAAAATTTAACACAAAAATTATTAACTCGGGAAAAATTAATGTAATAAAAATACCTTAGGTACATTCGAAGAAATATTAATTCCCGAGTATCCAATATTCGTTTCTTCAGCCATTTTTAAAACAGAATTATACAATATTTTACTTATATTACTTTACTCACATACAAACGTAAAACGTAAAACGTAAAACGAACATTCGTCACTCTGAACCTAACATTAACTGGCGGAAGGCCACTAATAAAACCAGTTCTTATATTAAGCTAACTTATATAGTGTGTTTTTACAGCCTTTATCTAATCAGCAAAACGCAACTGTACTGTGCAGATCGAAAGCTCTCGATATTCCTATATTTTTCTTCAAAAATGTTTTTACATTAAATAAATGTATGCTGTCAACAGAATGTATTAATTTACTAACTTCTATTCTGTTTTCATTATTATCTTATCTACTTCATTACTAACAAGGTGCCTAATACATTTTAAATAAACAGAAATAATGTCTTTAAATATATATAAAATTCTAACATAAGTATTGATTATAATAATGGAAGTATATTTAAAAATAACCATATTAAATCAATTTAATTAGGAGCATTGTTTATACATTTTACATATTAACATTTATCTATAACATTAAATTTTTTCGAGTTTTCAATATTTTATTAATATCCTTACCAAGCCAAGAGACAAATTCAAGTATTTAAAATCATAACTTCCAAGAACAAATTGGTCTTGAAATTCCATCATTATTCCATAAATTTTCTTCACTTTAACAGACTACTAACAATGATTTTAAAAACAAATCAAAAATATCCAAAATGTTTTTGCTGTTTATAATAAATAAAATAACAAGTATTTTGTTGAATTTTTATAATTGAATTGCTATGATACATTATATTTTAAATAAATATTTATATTTATTAATGTATACATAGGCGCCGCGAAAATAGTTGTCAGGGGGTGCATAGTACACGCTAATTTTATGCTAAACAATTACATTCAATGAAAATGCAGTTGGGGAATTTAGAAAAAACCTAGGCCTTAACCTTAACACTTTTATTATTAGAAAAAAAAAATATATGCAGCTTGTTGATAGTTATGTAAAATAAAATATTTCCACCACCATTCAATTTTTTAAAAAACCAGGGGGGGTGCAAGTGCATGCTTGCACCCCCCTCACGGCGCCTATGAATGTATAAATAATAATTATATATACACACAATTAAAGCGCGGATCCAAGGGGCGGGCTAAGAAACTTTAGCCCCCCTTCGGATCTGTTTTATATAATCAAAATATTATTATTTAATTTGCACTCGTAACTAAATTATAAATATATACCTAATATGTAAATATATGTAAAAAAAGCCAAACCCATTGGTATTTTCCTGGTGAAAAAATTCCGCTGGATTATGAATTATATGTTTAATATGATTTTGATTGAAAAATCTTTATTATACGTTAAACTGACCAGCATTTTTACGAATTTTTATTGTAAATTTGTAATAAATTGTATAAAAAAAAAAATATTGACGATGTTTGTGATACAATCAGGGCCATTAAATAGGTATATAAATGAGCAATTTATGCTTAAATTTCAACTTAAAATATCAAAAATTATAAAACATAAAATAAATCCCGAAATTCTAAATTTATCCCAAAAATCGTTAAATATTTTCAGTCTGTAATATAATCAACCTGTATGCATTATAATTAGATATTACAATCCCAGCCCTATTTAATGATCCCGGGATATCGGGATATTTAAATATTAATCCCGGGATTATCCAGAAATTTGTTAAGAAAAAATTAAAAAGAATAATTTATAAAAACAAAATTATTTTATATCTTTTTACAGTATAATAAAATATTTAAATTACATTATTATTATAAAAAATAAGTTTTACAATGGGTACCTACTAGCATTTCACTATTTAAGATTCTGAGTGGAGTGAAGAAACTAGTGAAATTACAACGATGTTTCTTTTTATGGAAACAACTTTTGTATAGATATACATATCCAAAAGATTCTTATAGAAACAGAAAATCAAGAATCTAATAGTACATACCTACATTCGATATTTAGTAGTACATACCTATATTAAAAAAGTAATTTTTCAAAATTCTCAATACTTTCTACAAAAACAAAGAAAAAGTACAAAACATTGAGTAAAAAACGAGATTTTCATAAAATTTTTTATAGTAATTTAGTCATAACTTCAAAACTAATAAGAATAAAAATTTGACATTTCCACCCATTTTCAACAATAATGTTATTCAAAGGGGAAAACTAGTTTAAAATATTTTGTGACTTTTGGTATAAACATAGTATTTAAAATCAAAACCTCATTTAAAAAATATGGTATCTTATATCCATAACTTTTCGTCATCTTACAAATAAATAATTAGCCCCTCCAATTTTGGATTTTTAGATCAGAGTCTGCACAAATTTAATAAGTCCATAGTAAAACATATTTTGTAATATGAACAAATATGAAATATATTCATAGTTTATGGATGCTAATGTTGAAAAATAATAAATTACTTATGATGGTTAAACGTTTTATATAATTTTATTATATTTGCTTAAAATATAACTAAATTATTATTGACTTTTGAATAAAATGTCTTATATTATTTTAGCTTTTAAAATATTTGATAAGTTATAAATGCTTAAAATAAAAGCGAGATTTACATGCTACAAGTTTACAAGTAGCTGGTGGGACTTAATACTAACTATTAACATTAATAATTATAAATAAATAATAAGTAGGTACTATTACATTAGTATTTCATAAATTACAATTAAATTATCCAATGACAAAATATACTTTAAATTTAAATTTATTTCTTTTTGATATATACCTACTTATAATCTATAATTATTTAATACTGATTAGTGGTGAGACTATCATAAAATACATTATATAATACTGTATTATATAATAAACATTATTTAACTTATTATAAATTACCTACTCAAATTTTAAGAGGAATTATTCATTTTCATTAATATAATATGAATAAGGAAAGTTGGTATCTACACCTTTATTTGAAAACAAACTTATTAAAAAATGCACATTGCACATACAAATTAAAATTATTAAGATACTTAAAAGTTTTATTTATTTATTTATAATTAATTTTATTATAAATCTCAAAAATATGTCATTTTAAAAAGTAAACAGAGTAACAAAAATAATAAACAAATATTCATTAAATACGTGTTAGGTTAGGTTAGATTTATGATACACATTTTCATAAAAAAAAAAAAAAAAAAAAGTGATAAAAATTACACCTAACATACAGAAAATATACATAAAAACTAAATTAAATTTAACTTTGCTTTTAAAATTGGATTACAAATAAAAGTAATCTTACTATTGGAACACTGAACTGATTTTAAAACCTGGCTGAAAACATAAACATAAATAGTAGGAAGGTTAAAAATTATAATAACCCCTTATAAGAAATTGCATGATTCAACTACCTACCAACTTAAGTTACCAGCCATGTTAGTTGTTATTTTATTAAATTGACATATTCAAACATTCAAGGTTAAGTTACCTGTTATTTTTTCAATGACTAACTGTAAACATCTGATAGTTGGTAAAAAAATATTAGCAATAAAATATTGGTAAAATATTTTAAAAAGACTGCAACCCTGCTCTTACAACTCAACAACAACTGAATAAAATGTAGTTTAAGTTGAAATAATTATAAATAACTAAATAAATTGAAATACACAACTATCAGTTTTCACATTCCAAAAATAAAATGCCTTAATAATTTAAATCAATAATATTTGGTATGAACATAATATTTTGTATAGTCAGCATTTCCTATTGCAATAGGCAAACATCTAAAATTGTTCCTCACAAGGATAAACATCATGTGTCCCAAAGTTCCACACTAAATTGTTTTAAATTTAGAAGCATTTAATTATAATTATAACATTTGATAAAAATAGATGTTTCTTATTTATTCATTTTTTTTTTTTGCATACAATTACATTTATAATTATAACTTAGAAGTATGCAATTTATAACATAATATTCTGTGTTCAATGTCTTCATAGATATAGCTAACATAGGCATAAGACCAGTTTTTCTTTTCGCAATGCATCAAGAGTACATAAAATATACTTTTATCTTCATAGAAAATATACACAGGTTTTTTTGTAATTTATTTGATTATTGATTTAGGTATACTTCATGATTCGACCTAATGGCTTGTTAGTATATTTTCTACAATACAATGGTTTCTCTATTTAGTCTTTGGTATGAACTAGAGATCAGTATGTGCCGATAATTTTCAACCAGGCCCGATCCGGATAGATTTTAGCCTAATAAAGCCCGATCTGGCCCGGCCCAAATCTTAATATAAAAAGCCCGACCCAGCCTGAACCTGAAAATAATGTCCAAAAAAAATATTATTTTAAATTAACCATCTATTTATAATTAATAAGTAGTTTATTGCTGGTCATAATATACCTATATGTCCTACATATATTATAATATATATATATATATATTGTGATTTGTGACAAGACTATGTCAGCACACCAGTTCGGGAAATTTTTTCTTTTCTAAAGTCTAATTCCAATTAAATTGAGAAGTTTTATTTTTGACCTACCGCCAACGATCCAAAATCCGACGAAAACCAACCCGAAATATTTTTCTTAGGCCCGGCCCAGTCCAAGCCCGATACGGGTCAGACCGGATACGAGCTGGCCCGGCCCGTATTGATCTCTATTCTCTAGTATGAACCGCATATAATCATGGTATCCATCTTTTCACATTTTTCTTATCATTAAAAAACTAATTATTGGTTGTATCATACAACTTGCAATTAGGCACGATTATAATAGATAGGATATCAAAAAATATTATTTATCAGGTGAACATAGAGGCTCATCCAGATCACGTATATATTTTATATAACGTGCTCACGCAAATTTTATTTTTTTACAGAGTCTGCGTCGCTTGGACAAGCATAGCAATAACCGCTTGCTAAAAGCCACCGGATTCCGAATTTATAGTTCAATACTTGTGTTTATCTTAAAACTGAGAAGTACTGGTATGCAATGCTAACATAATAGTGATACCTAAGGTTTGGATTTTAAGGCAATATAAACAATAAAAAAGTGTGTACTTCACACGTCGGGTGGGATTCTCTTGACAGGCGTATTGGATTTTAAAGAAATGATAAATCATTTCTTCAATAACACGATTCTGAACGAATGAAGTTAATAATAAAAAAAAAAAAAAAAGAATGCAAAAATATTCGGACTGCCCGGTTAGAATCGAACTCCGGCACTGTCGCATGATAGCCTGGTTTCGTTAGCATTACGCCGTAAAACATTACTTGACCTGACCTTGTAGGTGAAATAGTAGGTATTTAGTATAATAACAGGAAATATTGAATTTTCAAAATAGAATAAAATAGAAAACTATTAATTGTTGCACGTGGATTTTAATTCACACCATCGTATTCAGAGTGAAAAATCTTTAAGATGCAATAAAACATTATCAACCTTTAGTAACCAAGTGCTTATAATCTATAGATATTTCCTAATATCTGTCTGTATTTTATCCGAATTTTTTTATTCAAACCCTTATAAAATGTTTAGTTATTTGTCCGTAAGAAATTTTATTGTACCAAAATATTCGCGATGAAATTCTTTACCTAGACACCAAATTTCAAAACAATCGGTTGAACCAATTTTCTTTTACGTTAAAGTGCGTAATTTTAGGTAAAACTAATGAATTTCGTCAAAATCTAACTTCAAACGGGTATAAAAAAAAAAGTTGACTAACGATTTTTGAGATTTTTTCAGGTCAATTAGACATGTATGTAGTGAGATCATATTAAATTTTTAAGTCTTAATATCAAAAATGAAAAATTTTATTACATAAAAACTAACAAAAAATGAAAAATTTCCGAAATTTTCAAAATGCTTAACTTAAAATTGATCAAATCTTTTTGAAATTTATATGAGATGTTTTTGTGGCCATTTTTAGTAGTTGGTAATAGTTTCAAGTCCCTAGCTGCATTATTTTAGAAGTTATTGTTAAAGTTATGTAGAAGTGTAGTAGTAAAGTAGTAGTGTAGTAGTAAAGTATTGTAGAAGTTATGTTAAAAAGCAATTTTAAGGGAAATTAATTACGAAAATTCCGGTAGTATTTTGCCGTTTTTTGTCAATTTTTCGATAGTTTTTCCCCGTCTTCAGAAAAAATATTGAGAAATTAGAAAAATGACCTCTTTAAAGTACCATCTGGATACGATTCCGGTTCTATAAAGACACTGATCGAAACTTTTGTGCAAGTATTTCTATACGAAAAAGTGTTTTCAGAAAGAGAAAAATAAATAAATAAAAATCATTGTAAAAACACTATCTTCTTCACCTCGTTCATTATCTAAAAAAAAATAAACATCATTGTAAAAATAAGCTTCTTCACTTCGTTCAAAATCTATAATAAATAAATAAACATCGTTGTAAAATCATACACTTCGTTCAGAATCTAAAAGAGGAGTATAAAACTATAATGATTTATGAAGAAAAGGTTTAGCTATGAAAATAAACTTTTATGTACCCTATTTCAAATAAAGAATAGTTTAAAACACCTTTTAGATTCTGAGCGAAAGCGAAGAATGTATTGGTTTTACAAATCTGTGTTTTTTTAGATTCTGAATGAAGTGAAGATGCCAGTGTTTTTACAATGATGTTTATTTTCTTTTTTTTTTTTCTGTGTACAACTTTTCGTATAGAAATACTTGTCCAAAAATTTCAATCAATAAATTTTTGAAACCGGATTTGCCTCTAGATTGTACTTTAGAGAGGTCATTTTTTTGATTTCTCAATTCTTCAATTTCTTTTTTGGAAAAAACTACCCAAAATTTGACAAAAACGACTCGGAAACCATCATTTTTTGATCAGAATTTTATGAAAATTTAAACATAGATAGAAAATCCTATAAAAAAAATTTTGGACATTTTTTGAAATTTTTTTTTTCTTATATTATTAATTTCCTTCGTCCAGAATCGTTTTATTGAAGAAATGATTTATCGTTTCTTTAAAATTGAATACGTCCGTCAAAAGAATACCACCCGTCGTGCGAAGTACACCAAATGCAAATATTATAATTTTTCAATTTTTTCAAACATATTGTAAAAGTTAAAAGAAATTTGATTTTTTTTTTTTTTTTTCGTATGTATGGAAACAAGATTTCGGGTAGAAATGCTGGTTCAAAAGTTTCGATCAGTAACTCTACAGAACGGAAATGTTGTCAAAATGGTACTTTTAAGAGGTCATTTTTCCAATTTCTCAATACTTTTTTTAAGCGCACGTCCTAGAATACCCAAAAATTAACAAAAACGGTAAAAAACGGCATAATGCGAATTTTCGTAAGCTAGAAAGTTGAAACTTTCACCAACTACTAAAAATAGTTATGCGCACCCCTCATAAAATTTTCAAAAACATTTGATCAATTTTAGGGTAAGTACGGCATTTTGAAAATTTCTCGTTTTTAATTCTTAAAATTGTATGGATTTAATGTATGGATATTAAGAGCTGAAAATTTAATACAAACATATTCATATGTATTTGTAATAGTATTCAAAAAATCTCGAAAATCGTTAGCCAAGTTTTTTTTTTACAACTGTTTAAACGTGAAATTTTTACAGAATTCATAAGTTTTACTTAAAATTACACACTTAAATGCATGTAAAAAATAATTGGTTCAGCCGATCTTTACGAAATTTGGTACATAGATAGAAATTAACAAGACGAATATTTTGGTGTAAGAAAATTTTTGATGTATGAATAATTAAAAATTTCACAGGGTTTTGATTGAAAAAAATTACTGTGAGTTTGTCGATTTATTAATTTAAAAAAATAGTTTTTTATTTAGACTTTTATTACCTCATACACACCACGCGCTAGTGCGCAAACATACACGCACGCACGCACACACACAAACGAAAGTACGCACACAAATTTTATTATGTTGTACCTACCCAACATTATTAAATATCATTTTATTAATATAACCTTATCGCCAATTATTATTATACAGTATTTAAAACTTCGCTCAGAATCGTTTTTATTGAAGAAATGATTTATCATTTCTTTAAAATTCAAGACCTGTCAAGAGAATCCCACCTGTCGTGCGAAGTATATCCAGCTTTTTTTTTATTATTATTATTAATTGTAAAAAGTATGATACCAGTATTAAACAGATTTAGTACCACCTTATAGTCAATAAGTATTTAATGAAGAATACATTAATAAACATTTATTATTTCATAAGAGTAATGATTTTAGATCACCAGAATATGATAAATCGCATATTGAACAATGAACTGAATGATAGGTCATAATTGGGTATAATATGTAATGAGTGGAGAAGAATAACAATATAATTTAATAGTATCACTCTACATTTGATACACACAAAACTTATAATTTACAAACACAATTAACACATACAGTCCAAGCATAAATACATATAAATGTACATATGGATAAATTTTCTTATGATGTATTAATCTGATAAATAACTCTTTTTACAATTTTTTTTTTAAATGCAATAAAATTCAAGATACTCAAAAAGTAAAAACCTAACAATAAACATTTTTTGAAATAATAATAAGAATTAATTAAACATCCAAAATATGGGAAAATAGAAACTTTAAAATGTTTAGTTTTTAACAATTTTATAATTACTATAGTTGGTTAGAATATAAAATATGTAATGTATAAATGATAAGTCACAATATTTTAAGAGATTAATGATAAATTCTTAGTATATGTAGTATAATTATTAGTAAGCTAGGATATTTTTACCCTAATGACAATCATGGATTTTAACCCTAAGGATGAATGTTCGGGGCATTACATTTTCCAAGATGGCAAACCTATTCCAAAAAAAAAAAAAAAATAATAATATTTTTAATTATATTGTAACAGATAAACTAGCTGTTGACTAAAAAATCATTGATAATTGATAAATTGAGTAACTGAATTTCATTCAACTGAACTATTCAATTTTGAAAAATTTATATTTTAATCAACATTTTACTTCAGACTACATCTCACAATCTAATAAATGTCAATGATGAAAGAAAATTGACTGTCTTGTGAAAATTTGAATAATAAAATATACCTGTTATATTTTTGACTTATAGAACTAAATATCGATAAGGTATATATTAAAACCAAATACAGGGTGTATAAAATATTCAATGCAATGATTAATTCTATTAATAAACACTTATTCAACTAAATTGAAGAGTAAAGGCTTAAAGTAATAAATATGCTGCAAAAATAATTAGACTATCAATACACAAATCATTAATGTTCAGTTAATCATCAGTTGTTAAGTACTATAACCTACTACTTTTGGATTTGTACTGTGTATATATGTACTTTAAAGAAATAAATAGCAATAATAAAATAAGTCACTTAATAAAGATTAACCAGATAGAGCAGGTAAATTAAACCAATAAAGAAGTCAATCAAGTAAGAGGTTTTTGATATTATTAATTGTGCTGCTTCTAATATATTATAAATAATATACATTATACATATATATAAAATGCTACCGAAACTGTTTTAAAATTATGTTGGAAAATCAATTTGTTTTATTTGGAAGAACACCCACCATTTCAGCAAAAATTACTAACATTTACTCTAAAAACATGTTTCAAAAGAGGACCACTTCTATAAAAATATATTACAATCACAACACATGAGTATGTAGATTAGCCCCACTGTATAATAGATGAATACATACAATATAACAGATACATAATACGTACAATATAACAGATGAATCATATATTATATAGTATAATCTTTAATTTTGTATGGATACCATTAACACATTGACCGTTTCTTTAACTTATTTAAGTCAAAAAACAAATTGACAAATTGATTGCTTAATGCAGAAAATAAAAGTAACAATGTATTTAGTTAAATCACACAGAATTTTTAATATTATAAGATCATTTGGAACTAATAATTTAGTTGTCTGTATACAATAATACAATACTAAAGTATTGTTGAAGATTGACTGACCATAATAAATTTAATTTATTGATAATTCTAACTTAATAAATTAACAGTAATTAATTAAAATTGAAAAATATATTAAAAGTTACATTTTTCAATTTAAATAGAGTAATTAAATTTAGTAACATTATTTAATTAATGTAAAATAAACAGATGTTTAGAAGATCAAAAACCTAGTATATTTACTATGATGTTATTACGCTTAGATTTAAATTAAAACTGCATTTAAACACCCAGATTACATAGGTGTATAAATTAGCAATAAATATAAAGATTTTGAGACTAAAAAACAATTATTTTTAATATTAGACTTTGTATTTTAAATCAGATAACACTTAATGGCTTAATGTCATTAAATTTACCTACGAAAATACATAGTCTAGTTTATTTTAATAACACTTAATAAGTTCAATGTTTTTTTCTCGGTTTACATAAGACTTATTTTGTTATATTTCTAAAACAATTATTATTTTTCCTAAAAAGTACACATTACAATATATTGAATAGGAAAATGCATACCTAGAACTTAAATCATTCAACACAAACTAATTTGTTCAATATTCAACATATTACATTTATTCATGTAACATTACTAACACGTAAAGTATTAAAAATCAAATTTTTTTTATAATTTCATTAATAATATTTTTGACATATTTTATGAAATATGTTTAATACTGAGGTGTAAGAAATTATATAACAACATTACCTGTTGTTCATTCATGTTCACAGATAGTAAGTTGGAAGCCATTAAATGGTAGTTTTATACAAAAATAGGTATTTAATAAATGATATTCAATGCGTAAACGATGAATTAGAGATCTAAGGATGAGACAAATTTTAAAACAATATGTTTCATTAATTTAATAAAACAATTATTAGCACTCGGCAATAATTAAAAAACAATGCTATTTTTATTTGTTATCTCCTATCCTTATCTGTAATGACATTGAATATATTATTGTCTATGATATTATATGTGATAATATCATAATATATGAATCATAATCACAGAGTATTCTGTGATCATGATAGTAAAATATATTGAGCACCCATAGACCTTATAGTATCATAGTATGTCTAATGTCTATGTGAGCACCACTGAGATGTGAGCACACGCCGCACTTAGATGTATGTTTATCTAAGTTGAGCACTATATGGACCACTGTCTTAGAAGATTGTGATTTGGACTTTGAAGAATAAATTTCAAATTAAAATGAATCTACAATGGCTAAAATAAATTTTCGTAATATGACATTGATTTGAACAATTGATAACTGAATAAGTTAACTTTTATACATGTTGCAAAAAATAATATCAAATTAGTTACCTACATCACGAATACAGTTGGTGTCATAAAAAAAAAAAAAAAATAGATCATACTGAGTACAGTACTACTTGTACTGAGTCAACAGCTTGACAAGGTCATTGCTAAATGCTAAATCTTGTGTTATTTATATCTTACTTAAGTAAACCTTATTCACGGAGAAAAATATTTTTCCTATTATCCGTGATCCTTGTTTCCCTTATTTATTTGAATGTATAATTATTTTATTGTTATCAGTTTAAATGCTTAAATGATAATTATTTTTAATTTAAGTAAAATGTAATTAATTTATATTATTTTTATTTATTTTTTGGTATGATTTATTTTTTTGTAAAGGTTAAGCTTTAGTGTAACGAAAATTGACTTTTTCTGTTCTCTATTCAATATCGGAATCTTCCATATTATGTAGTAATATCAGTTACATCTATTAATTTTAATAATCTTTCCTATGATTAGTGGCACACTCAAGGGAGAGGTATTAGAGCTGTAGCCCCTCAATTTTTTTTTCTATATTAGTTTATACATTATTAAGATCATTAATTTCTCAAAATTATATTATAATGTTGCCATTTTAGATTATGAAAAAAGTAATTTTAAAAGTAACTGAAAAAAATTACAAACTTTGCTATTACCGAAATTTTTGTAAAATCGAAAATTGGTTTTTAACATAACTTCAAAAATAATGTAGCTAAAAACTTGAAACTTTCACAAACTAACTAAAAATGGTCACGAGAACATCTCGTATAAATTTCAAAAAGATTTGATCAATTTTTAGTTAAGTACAGCATTTTACATATTACATGCACAAGTATTTCTATACGAAAAAGTGTTTCCAGAAAAATAAAAAAATAAAAATAAACATCATTGTAAAATCATAAGCTTCTTCACCCGTTCAGAATTTAAAAACGAAACAAATAAACATTAAATGTAACATATCAGAAACGGAAATAACCGTGGAACAAAACAAGATAATAAAATATTATTCTTAATTTTTATCTTTTTTAGATTCTGAGCGAAAACGATTGGTTTTACAAATCTGTGTGATTCCTTTTATTTATGTATGTAATTATGAGTGCGGGTAGAAATACTAGTCTAAAAATTTTAATCAGTGACTCTATAGATCAGAAATGTTGTCTTGTTAGTACTTTAAAGAGGTCATTTTTTCAAATTCTCAATACTTTTTTTAAGCACGTGCCTAAACTGCCCACAAATTGACAAAAAACGATAAAACACATCATAACCCGAATTTTCATAAATTTTATTTTATTTCTAATAATGGCTCTAGAAAGTTGAAACTTTCACCAAATACTAAAAATAGTCACTCACATACCTCATAAAGTTTTCAAAAACATTTGATCAATTTTGAGAAAAATACAGAACTTTGAAAATATTGGAAATTTCTTGTTTTTTGTAGATTCATACATGATAGAATTCATAAAATTTTAATGTATGGATATTAAGACATGAAAATTTAATGCAAACATATTTATGTGTATTTTTAATGGTACTGAAAAAATCATAAGTCAAGTTTTTCTTTTATAACTGCTTAAAATTGGCGTTTTGACAGAATTCATTAGTTTTACGTTTTACTTAAAATTACACACTTCAACGCATATAAAAAATAATTGGTACGACCGATTTTTTTGAACATTGGTAGATAGATAGAAAATTACAAAACGAATATTTTGGTATATGAAATTTATTTACGTAAGGTTTTGATTGAAAAAATCGAAAAAAGTACTGAAAAATATTTTGGAAATATCAGGCCCGGATTAAAACTAATTGGGGTCCAGGGGCCAAAGTTTTTAATGGACCCCAGAAATAGTTATTTTCATAAAATTGGTATTTTTTTCTAAAACAATGTTTTTTATTGTAACATAAATAAATTATTTTTAAATATAACAATTTAGATATTCCTTTTATTTATTAACATTTTAGATTCTGAGTGGAGCAAAGAAGCTAGTGTTTTTACAATCATATTTATTTTTATACTTTTCATTTTCTATAAACCACTTTTATGTATGGAAATACTTATCCTAAAGTTCCATGCAACAACTTTTTGAAACAGAGTTGACCACTAAATGGTACTTTTAAGAGGCCATTTTTTCAAATCTCTATTTAAGTCTTAATATCAAAAAAAAAGCGGACATACTTCGCACGATGGGTGTACTTCGCACGACGGATGGTATTCTCTTGACGGGCGTATTATATTTTAAAGAAACGATAAATCATTTCTTCAGTAAAACGATTCTGAACGA
>JAIPRM010005819.1:0-18358 GCA_025469315.1 Stegophylla sp. TES_Ste_2020 | reverse complement strand
GTGGTACTCGAATATAAAAAGGCTAAAAACCGTTAGTATACTATTAAATTTCAATGCAATATTGTAAATTCAAGGGCCTTGAATCATAATGATGCCCAGGGCCTCGCAAAACTTGGGAACGTCTCTGTATCTGCTCTTAATAATACAACTATACTATTGGATTAGTTATGATAAATTTATTTAGTTATGATAAGATTAAAATAATTTAAAATTGTTGTGCTATTTTCAATATTCAATATTTATTATTTCAGAATCACATATCTATTATATATATATATATATATATATATTATACATCAATATTCACTATCAATAATAAATTTTTATCTTGTAAAACGAGTCTTTTTGAACTTGGAATGACTATAAAAATGCTCTAATACTTAGTAATCGTGAGGGGAGTAATTTTTCCCTTTGTCTTCCCTCTGGATTCGCTATTATACATTATTATATTATACGCTATTAATCCGTTTTATTTAACACGGGTAATACTGCAAAAAAATTTAATTTAAAATGATATGCAATAAAGTGTACCTAGTAATATAAAATGTGAAAAAAATCCAGCAAGTTAAAAAAAAAAAAATCTCACTTATATAGAAATAAAAAATGCACTTTGCACTTTCAAATAAAAATGCTACGTCCACACGAGATAAATAGATTACCTACACGACAAATTTTAAACGATAAAGTGTATGACCCACACGTCATACGCGAACCGCTTTATGGAGTCGGTTTTTAAAAAACGACATTTAATGGAAGATGAAAACGAAATTTAATTTACGTCGAAAACGAGTGTATTCGTGTCGTAAATTGTGGACAGTTTCTACTACCAGCGGAGTAGAATTTCGAGACGTAGGTATAATAAAAGTAATAGAAACTACATTGATTGCTTCTCAACGTACAGAATGGGTCAGACAAATCAAAAGTTCATTTGAAATTCACTTGAAAAATATTTATATAACAAATAATATAATATATGATACTGCATAATTTTAAAGATATTTCTTTATGGTTCTGCTAGAAAAAATTCGAAAGTATATCGATATTAAAAACAAAATTACAAAAAAATGTGTACTTCACTCGTCGGTTAGACTTCAATAAAACGATTCTGAACAAAGAAAATTAATAATATAAAAAAAAAAGTGTATACTTCGCTCGTCGGGGTGTTCTTCACACGTCGGATAGGATTTTCTTGACGGGTGTATTGAATTTTGAAAAATTGATAAATAATTTATTCAATAAAACGATTCTGAACGAAAAAAGTTAATAATATAAAAAATAAATGAGAAAAATTTTTTTTCCCATTTCCAAAATTCTCTTAGGCCAAAATATTTCTTATATTATTTTCTATCTACGTTTAAATTTTCATATAGTTCGGATCAAAAAATGATGGTTTCTGAGTCGTTTTTGTCAAATTTTACGTAGTTTTTTCCAAAAAAAAAATTGAAGAATTGAGAAATTCAAAAAATGACCTCTCGAAAGTACCATCTAATAGCAAATCCGGTTTCAAATAGTTGCTGATCGAAACTTTTGGACAAATATTTCCATACGAAAAGTTGTACACAGAAGAAAAAACTTCGTTCAGAATCTCAAAATGTAAAATATTACGACTGCCGGGTTAGTATCGAATCCGGGACTATGCATCATAATAGTATCGTCATTCCAGTGCGCCACACTGACACCGTTATACGTTCCATTGAAATAGTAAGTATTTAGTATAATAACCGAAAAAATTGAATTTTCAAAATAGAATAAAATAATTAGAAAACTATTGATACACGTAAATTTTATTTTACACCATCATATTCAGCGTCGTAAAATATATAAGATGGCGAAAAAACATTACCTACCAACCATTTGGGTGTTAATTAGAAATATGATAAGAATTTGTCATACTTTCTCGGATTTTTTTCAATCAAACCCTTGCAAAATGTTAAATTATCCGTCAGTAAAAAATTTTATTACACCAAAATATTTGCAATGAAATTCTCTATCTAGGCACCAAATTTCAAAATAATCGATTTAGCCAATTTTTTTTTTTTTTTTTTGTATTATAGTGTGTAACTTTAGGTAAAACTAACGAATTTCTTCGAAATCCGAACTTCAAACAGTTATAGAGAAAAAAGTTGACTAAAGATTTTCGAGATTTTTTCAGGTCAATTAGACATACACGTCAATGAAATTATATTAAATTTTCAAGTCTTAATATCAGAAACCAAAAATTTTATTACATAAAAACTAACAAAAAGAAGAGAAATTTCTAAAATTTTTAAAATGCTGTACTTAACTCAAAATTGATGAAATGTTTTTGAAATTTAGACGAAGTATTTTTGTGACCATTTTTAGTAGATGGTGAATGTTTCAAGTCTCTAGCTCAAAGGTTTCCAAACTTTTTAAGATCTGACCCATTTTGTGAAATTTTTTTCAATTTCAACGACCCGAAGCAATAATCAAATGTCTTTTTTTTGGTTTTTTGCTTATCGAGTGACAAAAATGAAAAAAATACTGAATAAAAAAAGAATTAATTTGTATTAAAATTTTTATCGAATAAATTTGATAACTGTAAACAACTCTAATTATTATTACAAAATTGTGAAATTAATATTTAAAATTATATAGTTATATGTAGGGGCCGGAATTATATTCTTTTGCATATTTTTTTTGAGTCTATGCAGTCAGCCGGGGGTTCGAAATCTTTACAAATCATGTAACAGGTGAATTAATGGCAAAAGTTTTTTTTGCATATTTGAGAATATTTCAAGATAAAAGAATATTTCATATAATATTGAATATTAGAGAATATATCGATTAATTTTTATAGATTTTCGATATTTTTTGTTGCAGTGGTGTCAAATTATATGTCCGATAATAGTGATATGATATTGATATATTTTATATTTATAAACCATTGTATATGTCCATGTCAGTCCATACTTAAATGTAAAACAGTTTTTGACTTAGAAACCGTAGAAAACGATCTAATATTTATTAAAGTCCATTTCATTGTGTTCGTAACAGCTATCAAAAGTTTAGAAAAGTCTGACGTGTCTCGTGTTGATTCTATAAATCTAATTAACAATACAATTGATGAACTTCAAAAAATACCCGGAGAAAATGGAAATAAAATAAAAATAAAAATTGATCAACTTCAACAAAAAAATCAAGGTCTCATCATTTTGAAAAACGTAGCTAAAGTTTTGAATGGAAATAATAAAGTACAACTAATCGATAATTTTTCACCGGCTATGATAACTGATTTGCAATATGCTCCTGTGACTTCAGTTGACGTCGAACGTTCTTTTAGCACATATAAAAACATTTTAACCGACCATAGTACAAATATGACACCAGAGAACACGGAGCAAAATATAGGTGTCAACTATTATCAAAAAAATTTTTAATTAAAAATTTAAAGTAATTAAATATTATTATTAATAATTTAATCAAAATTTTCTTAACATGTAGTATTTTTTATTATGTATCTATTTTTGTATTATGTGTTTAATTATTTTGCATATAAATGCATATTTGTAATTCAAGAGAATATTTTAATAAAAAAGCATATTTTTTGCATATTTTATTATGATTTTTAAAGAATATTGGAAGAATATTTTCAACTTTTTAAGAGAATATTAGCATCTTATTTTGACTATTTTAAAAGAATATAATTCCGGCCCCTAAACATAACAAATAAAATACTTTTTTATTTTAATGTGACTACATTTTTTTAGTTTGTTTACATATCTGTGTGTAAATTAAAAATTCTGATGGAAGGTATTTCACTTGTCAACTAAATTAAAAGATGGAAATCCTCTATTACCTATTTTCTGTAATTAAATAATTTAGAGTAGGTATTAATCTAAATAATATATTTACATCATCATAAAGTTTGACTATATATAGTTGGAAACGTAAATACAAAATAATGTGCTTGCAAAAATATTGATTATGAAATAGATAAGTTATTTCAAGATTTTGTAATGTTATATCTTTGAGTATCATATATTTTGTAGTATACTTTTATTATATAGCATTCTAGGTTTTTTCCAGCTTAAACAATTATATTGTTGAAAATATGGATCTAAAATATAATATATTTTTATAACATCAATTATTAAAAAATGTTGGACTTTTTCCTTAGTATCAAAAATAGAAAACTAACCATCTCATGAATACTTAATTTATTTTGTATTAAGGTAAAAAATCAAAAAGTAAAAAAAAAAATCAATCCATTTATAAATTTAATATAAGTACTTAATTTTTAATGTTCCCTAAATATAATAATGTATGTTTATTTTGGTATATTTCTACTTTACCTTTCAATTATCAACAATTTTTTTGGAACCTTTGTAATTTTTGGCACTGAAAATGATGATGAAGTCAGAATTTGGCGGTTGTATTAAGTTTAAAAGTTATGATTTAAATTTTGCGATTTTACGCTAATAGCAACAAGCAAGTGTGTAATAATACACTATGACAAATGGCATCACAGCAAAATTTTCTCAGTGTCCATGACGCAAATTTTTCCACTTAGACAATTCTTTCAAATCATATAAATTAATACAATTATTCGGTTTCATTATTTTTATGTGATATACAACAAAATCACTATAAAATATAATATTTGTGGAAATGGTCATTTTTACTATTTCAGTAATTTTATCTTCTTTTTTAATGGTATTTTGATATTATATAGTGCCTGCTTTCTGGCTGTAAATAGATTCACTTTAGTGAAGTGGAGTGGAGTATTAGGTTTATATATACAACAGAATTTAAACACTCAATTTTCCTTTTTTAGTTATGCATTTTTCTTAAAACCTATTGTCTACTTTTGTAGTTTTTTTTAAGATATCGAGGGATGTTTTTGATAAGTTTTCAGAGTATGGCAAAGAAGTGTAAAGTGTGCGACACAAGCTTGAGAAGTAGTGAAGGGTAGGCAAAGTGAAGCGAAACCATAGTTTTTCAGAGAAAATAAGTTTGAAAATGAATTTTTCCTAAAACATATTGCTTTACCGAGACGGTTTTTCATAGCAGATTGAGAGTTATTTTTGCTTTTAGAAGCGTAGCAACAGTGAAAGTAGTTATGTCAGCATACCAAATATGTATATTCTACAAGGCGGTCTATTGCGCACTCGCTTGATATCAGTGTACGATTGTAAATTTGGAATCATCGAAATTGTTAAACTAATTCTAATTTTATCATTGTTTTCAGCAGTCAAAATTTCCTAATAACCCCAAAAAATTTTAAAAAAATTGAAGGTTCCGGTAAAGTTTAAATGTTTCTTTAGTTTAATTGATATTGAAAAAAATATTTTACTATTTCACAGATTACATTAACAATCAGAAATTTGATTGAGATAATCATTTTTTTCTGACATAGTTTTTATTTTAATTGTTAATTTTCTAATTTTTAGGTTCCAAGTATGGCAATTGAAAAAGTACATATATATCAGAACACTTCGTTTGTACTTGATGAAATACTTGCTCATAGATTGGGTTTAATTCCATTAAAAGCTGACCCCAGAGTGTTTAAAATGAAAGAAGACGGTAATAAATTTTTGAAAAATCTTATTAAAAATTCTCAGACATATTAATTTACTAAAATACATTTTTTTTAGAAAATTCTGAACCTAATGAACATGATAGTTTAGTCTATGAAATGAAAATTAAATGCACAAAAAAAGATTTAGATGCGTTATCACATAAACAGTATATTAGCTTTCCTGGCAAGTATAATTTTTTTGATACAAATATATTTTTTATTTTGCTAGATGACTACTTTGAACTTTTAATATTTAGTTTACTCGAAACATATAAAATGGTTGCCTTTGGGTAATCAAAAAGATATATTCACTGAAAAAGATGTTGGAATAATTAGTGATGACATTCTCATTGCCAAGTTGAGACCTGGGCAAGAAATTGAACTTAAAATGTTTGCTGTAAAAGGGATTCCTAGAGATCATGCTAAATTTCAAAGTGTTTGTGAGTAACTATGTATAATTTTGTGCTTAAATAAAAAAAATATGTAATTTGAAAATAACTCTTAGAAATTAGTATCTGATGGCAATATGTGTAAATAGAGCATTAAATTATAGAGGGCTTGAGTTTTAGTTCTGTGGCAAAAAGCAAACTACTGTTGGGCAAACGTATTGCATCAGATGTTTGTTGTATGAAATATCAAATCAAATTCACAATATTGCCAATTGGTGATTAGAGTATTAAAGGGAGTCTATTTCTTATCTTGGGGGATAAACCTTTTTAAGTCTCATATTTCACATAATGAGCACTTGTTATAATATTGGTTCCAATTAAATATTTATAGGATTTGAGTTAAATTTAGAGACACAATATGTACTATACTATAGACTGGTGAGGTTTATTTTGAGTTTTAGATCCATGTTTGGAATTTTTCCTAATCTTGTCAAATCAAAAATTTAGAAATATTACATAGGAGGTTCATATATAATTTGTATGGGTTCAAAATGTAATTTTTATATAATTTATAATATAATTAGCTTTCTACAAAAGTATTTTGATGTAGAGTTCATTTACAAGTTAAAAGATGTGACAGATAGTCACAAGTTTTTATATAAAATTGATTTTAAAGTTTCATCCATTGTTTTAAGAAATAAAGCTTTTGTTCATGTTCCATTTAGTTATGGAAATTACGTTAATGATAGTCCAATATGTTGCTTGCCTAAGTCTTGTAAACAACTGATAAGTTTTTATTTTTATTCTAAAATTCATGACTAATTTTATTGGATTATAATTTACCAATTTGTTATATAAATACTATGTTATGGATTTATAATAATATTCCCTTTAATTTTATCCCAGTTGAGTGTTAAATTATTAAATAATTATGTAATATATCATATGGCTACATTTAAATAAATATGGAAAACTCTAAAACATATGAACGCAAAGCAAGATGTTTTCCATTTTTAGCGTTTTTTCCTTGTTTGAGGCAAAACTATTGAGAGTAGAGAAAATAACCTCTAAAATACTATGCCAATAAAATTATCTTCCAAAATAAAGATTAAACCTACTGATCTGAGAACTTTTTTGATATGAAAGTGTCCAGAGAAAAAAAGTAGTACTTATTAAGTGATACACTTATTGATGATATTAATATTTGCAGTCATTTTATCATCTATCACTTTTTAAAAATCAAATAAATTTGTTATTCCTTCATAAAATTATAAAAAAAAAAATGTTGAATGAGGGGATCTATCCTCCCATATCCTCTCCATAAATATACCATTGATATATTATACATTTTACATAGTATACTTGTTTTAAATAATTTTGGAATTCATTTTATAATATAAGTAGATTCTAGTACTGTGGCTACTGGATTAGTTAGTAGCCAGTAACCATAATTTTCTATTTTTTGAAATTATAGGATAAGCTTTATTTTTAACTTTCAGAAATAATAATGAAAAATAAAATTAAAATTATTTTCTTCCTAAATGTTGTATATCTTTTCGTTTTTTTGCAAATTTAGGTACAGCTTGGTACAGAATGATGCCAAAAATTCAGTTGCTTGATGATATCAAAGGAAATGATGCATTATTATTACAATCATGTTTTCCGAAAGGTGTTATTGGACTGAAAAGTGTTAAAGGTATACCTTTTTTATTAATATATTTCTATCATGTATATTTAATTTTAATCCTACTACATTATGTTTACTGATAATTTTTAGGTGTCCTTGTAGCATTTGTTGAAGATAGTCGAAAAGATAATAGTTCCAGAAATGTATTCAGATATAAAGAATTTGATAACAAAGTATTACTCTCCAAAATTCAAGATCATTTTATATGTAAGTATTTCTAATTATATTAATATGTTCACTGTGGAGGATGTAATTTGGATAGTTTATGATGTGCAGATGACACCAATTGGTGTCATTTCTTTTTAATTGTGAAAGTTTAATGTCTTTTTTTTAATCTGCATTGTTCAGTGTATTATACTATATACATGTGTGAAGGTCACACTTTTTTTCTATTTTTAGACCTACAACAACACCTTATTGGGTAATATTTTTGTATTGCTATTTATATGACACACATGTAGGTATGTGTGTATAAAATACATTTGCAGTGAATGTGTTAAAAATATGAATCTATGGAAAAAAATCCCTTTCGTTTTCATATATGTATTAATAATATTTCCCTGTTGATGAGTATTGACATTTTCTGTGCCTGTGTTGGCGATGTTGCTACACTCCTCAGCATTGTCACTTCGCTCTACCCAATTTATATATGTTCCTCGATTTTCTGTGCGACGTGGGGACATTTTGGTTTGATAATTGGTAATTATTCTGAGGTTTTTGTTTCCTACTACCGGGTCTTTTTTCATTATATTCTTTTTCTGGGCTTTTTTTTCTTACTGTTGGAGCTTTTTTTACCATATTCTTTTTATCAGACCTTTTTTACCGAATACCAAAAAATATATTCAATATATTATATACATTTTTCCAAGTATAATTTATATTTATTACTTATCGTTATGTCACAATCACATATTGTGTTCTCTCTGTCTTATCAATGTATGATAGAAAATTTTCAATCGGCTGAACAAATTTTGTGTTCTTAGATTTAATAATAAATTGACTAATATTAACCTTGGAAGTAAGAACATTATAATATGTGTTTGTAAATTTATTTTTAAGTTATGAGTATGTAAAATACTTAAACTGCTTAAAAATTTAAAATATTATGAAAAATTTATGTATAACAGTGAAGTTTGATTATAGACCAATTTACTGTACTCAAATTAGATTCTGTTGAACACAATTTTGCTATGTTGTATGTTTGCAGACGGAGACAACACATATGGGTGTTACATTCTTTTAAAGAAATGTAGACTCCTTATTATTATTAATACTTAAAATTCAAAAGTATCATATTATCAAATTCAAGAGAGAATCATCTGAATTTATTTCCTGAATTAGTTATTTAACATAGCAGTTAATTTTTTACCGAGTAAATATATATATTTAAAAAACAAATAAATGGATAATAACTGAGAAATTAGTATTGTGACTTACAGAGTTCAATTTGTCAACTTAATAGAGCATATTCCAATCATTAAATTGGCATTTAAATAATACATTTTAGTAATAATAAAATTGTGTTATCTATTTTAGTATTTTGTAATTTATTTAAGAATTCAGATTATTTTGTATATAGTTCATTTGCATTAAGGATACTTTTCAGTTGTCACTGATTTTCGTCTAGTTTTGCCTAATGTCATATCGGTTTATACCCCTTATAATAATAATAATAATATAAGTAGTCCACTCACTGGACACAGTTTTGCATATAACATACCATAGAGAAGTACTCTTCACGATAATGGTCTATAGACTTTTTTGCATATTATGTAGTTAGTAAAAAGTGTCTTAGAGCATATTTTGAAAAAATTTGGAGTAAAGTTTTTTGTTTTCTATCTAATAAGTGCAAACATATTCTCACCACAGGGGGATTACAGAAAAAAATTTGAAGGGGGTCAGTTTAAAAAAAACATTTTTTATGCTCATTTATTGTATATTTGATACATCTTATTAAAAAAAATTTTAATTCTAGAGAAAATTTATTAGAAAACTTACAGTTCCAAGTTTGTTTAATATTAAGGTAGCTACGTGAATTATTTTGAAACAAAAAAGTTACATGCATTACAGTTTCAGAATGAAAAAATATTTGTTACTTCTTTATTAGGTGATAATTTTATAAAAATTATATTTTATGCCTTTAAAATTGTTCTTTTTAAATTAGTTAATACGTGTTGAAATTCTAAATTTAACTCAATAATATAAGTTTTATGTAGTGTTTATGCTATGTTTCTGGTTAAACAGACAAAGGTAACAACACTTGTGCTGATATCCTCACAATAAGTCACTCTTTTGCTAGTTGAAAATAATAATTTAAATTTTTTATTGGGTATTCAGTAAGTTTTATTTTATACCCCTATTGAGATATCAATAATCTATTATTTAGATTTTGATGTATTAAATATTAGTATAGTTATTTATAGATAATTATTGTTTAACGATTTATTACTATTATTATTTTTCAGTTACAATTGAGTCAGTTGGAGCAATGGATTCTAGTTTAATATTCTTAGAAGCTATAGATATCATAATAAAAAAAGTTAATAACTCCTTAGAGTCTGCACTAAATCAAACTGATATCTAATATGATTGTATTTTTTTTTTTTTATATTTATGTCTAATAAAATAAACAAATAACCCACCAGAGTTGGATAAAAAAAAGTATAACTTATTGATAAATCACTGAAGTTAAAATTTTTATTCCAACCACAGGTTAAAATTAATGAATAAATAATTGTTTAATTTGGATCTTTATCTTAAAGAAAAACTTAATAAGTGTATTAAATACTTTTTATAAGTAAATACTAAATATATTTTGTTTTGTTTTTAAAAGCTCTAATTATTTTAAACTTAATTATACATACATATTAATATACAAGGTTTGTAAGTTCATGAATTTGCATATTGCATTTGCATACTTGCTAGTTGTATTTAACACTAGGTGACATAGAAGTCTATTTCAAGATACCAAAATTAAATATATGAAGTTTAATTTTGCATATTGAGATGTGTATTTGGCATATGTAAGCATATCTAACCTTTTATAGAGCATATTATTAATATTTTTCTTCATTTGAATGTTTTGTTTAGGTATCAAGCAAATTCATAGTAAACAGGTATAAAAATTAAAAAAACATACTTCGCAATTTGAGCATTCTTCGCTTCGCAAGTTGGATACTCTTGTGAGTGTATTGAATTTTAAAGAAACGATAAATCATTTCTTCAATAATTCTAAATGGAACTCAGTTTATTCAAGACAATTTTACTTAAAAATTATGAAGTTTGTTATTATAACAAAAAAGTTATTATTCGGTCAGTTTTATATTTCACTATTAACTGAGAAAAGTAAAAAAAAAAATATTTGATGAAAAAAATAGCAGAAAGAAATTTCCATATTTTTTATCACATTTTGAAAATTTCCTTGCATCAAAATATTTCTCATATTATCATCTACGTTTACCCATAAAAAAAATAAAAATAAATAAACCCTAGCTTTTTTGCTCCATTCAGAGTCTAAAATAGAATTTGTATTTTTGATACTTTAAAAATGATTTATTAGAAACAATTTCGTTCTTTATTGTGATTATATTATGTTTCATTTATGCATTAACTTTGCAACTTTTAAAAATATAAATAGATACCTATCTCTTGTTATATAAAAATTTGCTTATGGTTTTTTTTTTTTTACTGTGCATATTTTTATTGCAAATTTTTGATTTTCTGTTCATATAAATGGTTATATTTGAACCTATTAAGCATATTTGGCCAGATTTATACTAACTCATTAATGCGTTTTTTAGTGCATGAACTTTTTAGTAGCCCTGTTAATATATGTTATCAAAGTCTCAAGAGTATATGGTTTTGGCTCAAAATAAATTAACATTTATGTTCATGTGATTTTTGCATAATAATAAGAACAAGTTGATTATTATTATTGACAATATTAGTTTAATAGTGTGATGGTTTGGACATGATTACACTTAATGCATAGGATTAATTTAAATTATCATTAAAAGTGTTCTTAAAACCATCCTCATTGCCATGTAAACACCTACTACAAATAATTTTGAACATATTAGTACATCAACTTTGTACTGTTTATTGTCAAATCAAAAATTGTAATACATATTCAGGGTTGGGTGTAAAATATATATATATATATATATGAAATTACATGAACAGAAATTTATATTCACTAGTCAAATCTTGTTATTCCATCTGTATATTAGATTATATACATATATATATGTTCTATTTTACTTTAGGTCATATTCTAATAAATTTTAAAGAAATTTTTACTGAGTGACAAATAATATTTTTCAATAGTGATGGATGGATTATATGATCATTCTTTACTAAACTAGTTCCAAACTAGAAAAAAAATATAGATAGGACATATTATATGCTTGGCACGGAATAAAAATGTGAATCAAAACAGATTCCCAGTGTGCCAGTCTGCTTTGATTGGTTCACAAATTAACTGTTATTACAAAGCGGTGGTGGACAGTGGCAATGCCCAACTTTGACAATGTTGCGGTGGGTTGTGGAATGAGGTATGCTCTTATTCAGCACCGAATATAGTTGTTGATGCCATCGAAAGGGTAACAAGTGAAAGCATTGGTGTATTTAGCATTGACCTGTGTTTGTACATTGTAAATAATTGTATTACCTACTAATATTATTGAGGAAGAAAATTTATCAATAAGGAAAATTACAGAAGACTTCTTATAGAATTATGCAATTATGAGACTATTCAAAATAATTTATTTATTAATTATAAATATTATTGAAATTATATGTGTTTAAATGTATTTACACAGTTATAATTATTTATGTTAAAATATAAAAGTTCTTACCAAAAATGTTCAAATTTTATTACAGTTTGTAATTAATGTAAATAAAGTATAACGGTTACACCTTTACATCATGACCACTCTTGGTCATCAAACTATTCTTCACTGAAAACTAGCATGTATGTTTATGATTCAATGAAAACAATCTATTACTTTGGTTTGTCTAAAATTGTTGTCAGTATAAACTAATTGACAAGCAAGGTATGATAAACTATATGGAATAATTTTACTCCTAGCAAAATTTTGTGCTAGTGCAATCTTTTTATTTTTGTATTCTATAGTTATTGTTTTAAAATTGTTATAAAAATGTTCAAAATGGTCTAAAAGTTTCCAGCATTTAGAAGTTATAGTACAGCAGAGTAATGAAAATGTCATAATTTCCAAAAACATCTGTTATTTAGAGATATCTGATAGAGAAAGTTTCACTGTATATGTAATTTTTATTTTATTTAACATGCCCTCTTAATGATTATTCTTGGTAGACCAAAGAGAGAGTAGTGAGACATTTCAGCATCAATGATTTGAGACTGAATTAAGTGCCCATTACTGCGCAAAAAAAAAAAAAAATACTTATAAGTACAATAAATGATATGATTTGCTGTTTGTCATATATAAAATATTTTTGGTACAAAATTGGTTTAAACTATCAACTTGAAAATTGCACAGATATCTTTTTCACAAAATTTAGTTATGATTTGACTACTCATACAATATGACCATCTCAGAGAGACTTTAAATTATTAATTTAAATTTTACAGGCCATTACAGCCCGAATCTATCAAAAATTTAATTTTTTTATCAAAATCATTCAAGTGACACTACTTAACATGTTTATTTAAAAAATGATGGTTTTTTATTTTTTGGACCACTGTGGGCCGTTCACACCAGCCATTTTTAAGAAATTCTGTATATGTAGGATTGCTAAACATCCAGTGTTAAACTGGAAGGTCCTTTATTTTAACTGCATGTCCCACTGTCTTCACCACTAATTTCTGGACATCAAAATTTTCCGTTTTTAAAATATGTTATATATATAAATCTGGATTAGTTTTAATAATTAAATATCAAGTTCTCTAGTTCAAATCATGAAAATTAAAGGCTCAATGAATTCATGTTACATTCTTGAGCAAATAATAATTTTTATTTCCGTATGACTACAAAATGCAATTGCAATATAAATATAACAAATAATAAATAAATAAATATAGAACTAGAAATTAATAAAAATTGAACAAATAGTTGAAAATAAAAAGTTATAAGTTTAGTTACAGGTAACAATGTGTCACTAATTTGTGCTTTCGTCAGTGTGGTTAAATGTCAACATACAGTTTATCAAACTATTGTCTGCCGCATCCAACGCTAAATTTAGGTGTATGAGAATACCAATAAACTTACTATTCTTGCATTTCCTAACGACCTATATGCATATGATACTTCATCTGTGCATCTGCTCCGCAGTCACATCTTGGTTTTTCTGTAATGTGTCACAGAAGGGACAATTCAAAAACATTAACTAAATCTCCATTAAATTAATTGCTCTCCGACTCTTCCTTCCACATGGAAGGCTTACGGTATCTTTGGGCCTTTATTGGCTCTACTCTTTCTAGGAACGGATGACGAGATTTGGACTTCGGTTTCTCGACTGCGTATCTATTCATGGATAGGATTAGGAAGCATTATGTTACACGCAATTTTTTTAGCAGCTTTCAATACCTAGAACTTAGGACCTAGGTACAGAGTTCTATCTTCTAATATGGAGAAGTTCAATTTTGGCTAGAACTAGGAGCCATTACATTATACTGTTCCCGAAATTATTCTCATTGTTTTCCGTAATTCCACTTTGACAAAATTGCGATGGTGACTGTCCTTTAATACTAGCATACAATATTCAGTCACAGAATATGGCAAGGGCCTTAGCTTATGTTTGGAGGTCGACTTGAGTAGATGCACCCAAGTTTGTACCAGCTAATTTGGGTATTAAAGACGAACAAGTTCTGAGTTAATTAGATAAATTAATCATAATTAATTAGAAAATTATTTAGATGCCACTTTCTCCGGGGTACGTCGAGGTGCGGTGTAAAGTGACGCCCCCAAATAAACCGGTAGAGGATATGGATCGAGTTGGCCGCAGGATTTTACTGTCAGCTTCTGGTGACTATCCTGTTATTTAGGCGAAATGAGGAAAATATCGTTTTTGATGGATTAGGTTTTAGGTGTCACTTTTTTAAGTACTTTTCGAAATCACATAAGTCTTCCTCTAAGCCCTAAGGTGTATTCTATTATGTTGTTAGGCAGATATCGTCGGCGTATGCTGTATACACAATTTTTGGAAGTCGTTTCCGGGAGATCGTATGTATATATTAAAAAGTAATATGTACTAAGGTAAGGATTGATTCCTGAGGAAGCCCGTTAATAAACACATGTAATTTACTAGTTTGACCCCACAGGAACACTTTAAAATTTCTATTACTGAAGCTGTTTTAGAGGAATCTAAGTAGCAGAATACAAAGGAAGGAAAATATAATAAAGTGGATATAAACAATATTTTTTTTAGGTTCTGAGCAGAGCAAAGAAGCTTATGATTTTTATTTTGTTTATTTTTTCTATGTTTCTGCAAACACTTTCGTATAGAAATACTTATCGAAAAGTTTCGATTAGATCCAAATCGAGAAAAATCTATTGAAAAATTGACGAAAAACGGCAAAATATGCTACTACTAGAATTTTCATAAAATTAAAAATTATTTTTTAACATAACTTCAAACATAATGTAGCAAGAATCTTGCAAATTTCACCAACTACTAAAAATGATCACGAGAATAATTCATAAAATTGTCAAAAACATTTGATCAATTTTGAATTAAGTAGGGCATTTTGAAAATTTTAGAAATTTCTTATTTTTTGTTAGTTTTTATGAAATAAAATTTTTATTCTTGATATTGAGACTTGAAAATTTGATATGATCTCACTCATATATATACAGATATTGATCTGAAAAATCACAACAATCTTAAGTAAACTTTTTTCTCTATACTATAACCGACTGAAGTTAAAATTTTGACTTAATTCGTTAGTTTTACCTAAAATTACATTCCTTAACGTAAAGAAAAGAAAATTGATTCAACCGATCTATTTGAAACTTGATAACTAGATGGTAAATTTCATTGTGAATATTTTGGTGCAATAAAATTTCATACGGACGAATAATAAAACATTTTACAAGGGTTTGGTTGAAAAAAATCGGAGAAAATATGGACAAATATTATGATATATTTTTAGTTTATGAACACTACTCAAGAAGGTAGATTATATTTTATCGCCATCTTATAAATTATTCGACGTGGAATACGATGGTGTGAATTAAAATCCACGTGCATCAATAGTTTTCTAATTATTCTATTTTGAAAATTCGCTATTTTCGGTTATTATACTAAATACATACTATTTCAATTTTCAACGGTTTTCATCGCTGTTCTTGTGGCGTACTGGTTGAGGCGTCAGATTAGAATGAGACAGTATCGGATTCGAATCTTACCCGGTATCCTAAATAGTATGCACTTTTTCAACCGTGACTGACAAGAGGTGACACGACAAACATTAATAATAATTATGTTATAGTGTATTAATGTTGATTGACGATAATTAGAACCGCTTTATTTTATTTTATTATGATGTTTATATTTTATTGTAATTTGAAATTATTTATGGAGTATTCATTAGTTGTAAGTGAATAAATGAAAATCAGTTTTCATTTTTTGTAAATGTTGTATGTAACAAAATAATTTTTAGTTCAACATTTAAGTTCAATTCTTCAAAACTGATAATTATTGTGGATTAGTTGAAGCTCCGCTCAGAATCGTAAATCAATTTTATTTTTTTAACATACCTAACTTAAAAAATAATGGAGCTAGAAAGTTGAAACTTTCTTTAACTACTAAAAATAGTCTCGTGCATACCTTATACAATTTTCAAAAACATTTAACCAATTTTGAGGTAAGTGCAGAACTTTGAAAATATTGGAAATTTCTCGTTTTTTGTAAGTTTTTAATTTATTTAATTTTAATGTATGGATATTAAGAGCTGAACACTTAATACAAACATACTCATATGTATAACAAACGGTACTAAAAAAAATCTTTTTTTATTATGACCTAAAATTAAAATTACCTTGGCCTAAATTTTCTCAATATATTAGTTCAGAATATATAAGGAATTAATGTAGTTAGACATATACACGTTACACGGATATATTAAACACATTCGTTTAAAACTAAAAGTTAAAAGCTGGAAGATTAAATTTGAATCCATCTATACATCAATAATTTTGAAGTGCCCACCGAGTTTTTCTTAGCACCTCACTGGCCCAGTCCGACGCTGATGCGAAGTACACACTTTTTCTCTGTGGCGGACTTTCAAAAAATTTCTGGAGTGGATTCAGATAATATTTACGAATTTCAATGGTGATATATTACATTCTGAACAAAGTGAAGAAGCTAGTGTTTTTACAATAATGTTTATTTCATTTTTCTTCTGTGAACACTTTTGTATGGATCTACTTGTCCAAAAGTTTCGATCAACAATTTTTTGAAACCGGATTTGCCTCTAGTTGGTACTTTAAAGAAGTCAATTTTTGAATTTCCCAATTCTTCAATTCTTTTTTTGGGGAGGGGGATATTACCCTAAATTTGACAAAAAAGTCTCGGAAACCATAATTTTTTGATCCAAACTTAATTAATATTTAAACACAGATAGACAATAATATGAAACACATTTTGATGAATAGTTTAAAGACCTAATAAAATGAAATGAAAAAATAAAAAAAATAAAGTATTGAGCTCTAGAACAGTTTAAAATATTTTTGATATATTGAAAGGCAAGTTAAATTATTATTATAAACAATTTAATTGTCTAATATCATATCAATAAAAATATTTTGTATTTGTAAGTTAATAAATAACAATAAAGTGTGATTAAAAGTAATGTTTTATCAATTTTTAAAATATTTATCCATATATATTGAATACGAATGAATAAATCTGAAATATGAATAATAAATGCCCGAAATAAGTCGCACTTTAGGTATTTTTTGGTCCTCTGGTGGATGTTAATAGACGTGTCAAATAATAAAGAAACGATAAATCATTTCTTCATTAAAACGATTCAGATTGAAGTTTCAGTTTATATAAAACAAAAGTTATTTTACATAAAAATTATAGTCTATAAAAAATAAAATATTTTTATTTAACTAGTTTTTTATTTCTCTTTAAACCAAGAACAGGAAAAAAAAAAATTACGATAGAAAATGTTGGAATAAAAATTTTTAAGTTTTTGGGAAAGGGCGTTGCTATGCTAAGTGTATAGCCTCCCTCAAACATTGACCATAATTGGTTCTGCATGAAATAAATTGTGTTACATAGTATGTATGTAGTATAAATAAAATATTGAGTTAAAAGTTGTATATTACTAGTATTATTGATCATTATAGAATTCTCGGGATGAGGGTGCAATTGTTCTTATCGCCCTATTAAAATATTTTTTAATTGATTTTATGCAGCTAATATGTTATAGTCTCTTAAAATTATTCTTAATGTTTTATAATAAGTTTTAACTCTAAAATTCATTTTGTTTCTTTTGTGGACGTATTTTAGATTCTGAATGAAGTAAAGAAGCTAGTATTTTCACAATGATGTTTATTTATTTATTATTTTTTTTCTGTGTACAACTTTTCGTATAGAAATACTTGTCCAAAAATTTCGATCAATAACTTTTTGAAACTGGATTTGCCTCTAAATTGTACTTTAAAGAGGTCATTTTTTGAATTTCTCAATTCTTCAATTTTTTTTTTTTTTTAAAAAATACCCAAAATTTGACAAAAAAGACTCGGAAACCAT
>JAIPRM010005818.1:0-19805 GCA_025469315.1 Stegophylla sp. TES_Ste_2020 | reverse complement strand
TCCGAATTTTATGAAAATTTAAACATAGATAGAAAATCCTATAAAAAAGATTTTGGCGCAAGAAAATTTTGAAAATGTGAAAAAAAATTTTGGACATTTTTTGAAATTTTTTTTTTTTGTTATATTATTAACTTCGTTCAGAATCGTTTTACTGAAGAAATGATTTATCGTTTCTTTAAAATTTAATACGCCCGTCAAGAAAATACCACCCGTCGTGCGAGTACACCCATCGTGCGAAGTATGCCCGGCTTTTTAAAATTATATTTATAACTAGAGACATGGGGCTTTTAATTTAATACAGTATATTCAAAACTAATAAAAAGAACAGGGTGATAGATATCTAAATGGACTAATTCATCAGAGCTAAGAGATACAAAGGTATTTATTATATTGGAAAAAATTAAATCGAATTGGGATCCCATATGATTTTTTATGTGATTAAACTGTAAAAAGCTATTCTCGGAAAAAAAATCATATAGTGTATCTGAACTCTCAGAGGTAATACTGCTAACATGAAGACCAGTGTTATCAGATGTAAAGGAAACTGAAGGTAAATTAAAATCACCCATTACTAATATTTTTTGATTATAGGTAATGTAGACTGTAACCATTCCAAAGAATTTATAAAGTTAATATAACTAGATATTTACTGCACCTAAATTACGGTGACCAATTTACGCGCGACGATATTACCCTGTCAACCAATTTACCGCGACCATTTTACCGCGTCCAAATTACGGCGACCAATTTACGCGACACCTCCATAAGCATTTAGTGAATTTAAGTGATGTACTGATATCACCCGTATTATTTTCTTTATATTGTGTATTTTGTAATTTGTATTATTGTACTTTATGTATAATACCTTGTTCAGATTAAGTTTACAATGACATTTTTTATTGTCGATTTACCATTTTTAACAGTTAGCACACATACAATTTTAACGATTAATACGAGAACTACCTTACACTTCCAAAGACGCTAATTTACATACATCATATGTATGTATTGTCACTGTACTCTGACGTCAATGATCAATCGCAATTATAATAATATTTAAATAGATTTGGCATAAAATATTAACGGCGTGTTAGTCTTTACACAGCGCACAGCAAGTATCACTCACGACATTATGATGTATTCGTACAAGCGAAACTTCGGGTTCACCTACCGTTTATAATAAGTATAACTAAAATTAAACGAAGAGACTAAGCACAGCAGTTGGTCGGGTGACATGTAAAAGCAACGAAAAATTGAAATTGAACGTCTTACGGAAATATGACACGTCTGCCAAAGAAATTATTAATCCCGTTAAACGCCGACCTGTTGCTATACCTAATGTCATACGTCCACGCCCATACGTGTAACCGATGATGTCTGGTCGTTCAGAAGAAAACGCGCTTTCGGAGAGTGACCTTTTCTAACCACAATTAGACTCGTTACCACCGCAATAACACTCGAGATTAATGGGTACGAAATAAAAATAATAACTGTAATATCGACATGTACTTATTAACTTTGAAAAAAATAAAAAACAATTTCAATCTTTGTATTTTCCAATCGTCGTCTGTATACATCGTTTTATTATGTACAAAATAGCATTCGTAACACCCCAACGACCAGTAACCAATAACCAGATGTTTGCTTTTATTATAACCTCAGTGGCCACTCAAAAGGAAGTTTGAGGGATCGATCAACTCCCCTCCTCCCCCATTTATAATCGGTACGTATGAATTAGTGGCCTCTTAGGTAGGCGTTACAAAACTAAAACTACCTAATTTAAAACAGCATTTACCTATGTAGTTTAGTAGTATCATAATATTAATATCGTTGTAAGAATGGTAAATATTTTATTAATTTCCTGAATAAGCACATAAAATAAATGCGTTACCAGAAATTTGCACTTTCATATTTTGTTTATATTGTTCTCGATCATTTAAACACGGAGGGATTTTTATTAATTATCTCATATGAAGGTCTACCTATGTTTAAAAAATAATAATTCTTAATCTGCTTATACATACAGGGACGAGTCTTGAAAACGGGTTTTTTCTCGCTCGATAAAATTAAATCGTCATTTTTAACTATTCGATATAGTCAAGTCGTTCGACGAGTAAAAATAAAATACGTCATCCCTTACTATCCCTGCATTATACTGTTTTGGACTTTTTGGCGATCCCAAAATATTTTTACCCTTGCCGCACCCCCCAAAGGCGTGGCTATCTAGACGTAGCAGCTGCGCAATATATTATTATAATACAACTCGAGCTTACGTAATAGACCAAAGTCTTGTTCTTGTCGACTCTGTAAGGCATCTCCTCTTCCGGACGCGCTGCTGCACGGACGGACGACGGACGTGAACGCGAAACGTGACCTACACGAAGGCTTTTGCGCGTATACTATTACTGTTGTTATTGATATTACCAAGTCACGTCTGGACACCACTGAACCGCGGACAGAAAATTCGGTGACGAGCGATTGTGACGCGGATTTTTACACAGAACATGAAATGAATAAACCGAAAAAACAAAAACGAGGCGTGTGCGCGCCGTCCTTTGTAGACTGTTGTGCAGTGGCAGTGGCAGTACGACGACGGCTGCCGGCGAGTGTGCCGCTTTATTGATCGCGTTAAGTGGTCCGCGTCGCGCGCAGGGATACTCAACATATTTTGTTTTCTCGTCCCGGACGGTCGCGCGTCGCGTCGGTTGTAAACACGTGACGACCACGACAACGGCCCCGCGGCGCGGCGCGGAAAACACCACGTGAACGCGCACGAGCGTTATTGTAACGCGTCCGTTCCGACGACGCGGCGCCACGACCGTTATATAGGGATGTACGACACGAGTATCCGAAATGCACGACGAACAGCTGCAGCAAACGACACCGAAACCGGTGGTGTATTAAAGACTTTTTTTTGGGGGGGGGTCTATTCTTATCTATCTACTGCCTCTAGAAAAATGATAGAAAAAAGTAGATTTTGCTCAAATTTCAAATTATTTATTTTAACAAATATCATTTTGCACATTCCAAGAACTTTTTTGTACATTGAAGAATATTTTCGAACTTTCCAATTGTACACAAGCACCGGTTGCATATAATTATTCTGTGATAACGGTACCGGTTATACAATTTCGTCACTGTTTTTCGTATTAGATGACTCAAAAAAAAATAAAGTAGCAATAATTCCAGAAACAATTAATTAATACAAAAACCTTTGTATAAAATGTATAACATTATGTATATTTAATATTGAATAAGTAAGTTTTCACTTTGTAATTCGAGTACAGTTCATAAAAGACCTTATAGACAGTGAAAATTCGAGCAGTTTATAATATTTTTGATATGCTGAATAATGAATACCATATCTAAATTATTACTATAAAACTATCAGGACTATCAATAGAGCAAAAAATTATTTTAAGGTGATAAAATTTCAACTAAATAAAGGACAAATAATATTGAATAATTATCAAAAATTTTCAAAATTACGTGATGTGACCCGTCACCTATATTTTTGGTATAACCAGATTACATTGAACTGGAATAATTATGTAAAATGATGGGAGGACTGCCCCCATCCTCCCTCCCACCCTTAAATAGGCAACTGGATTTCCCACACTAAATACGTCGACGTACGTTGTATTCGACTTACCGTAATTCCTTCAAAAGTATGTGTTTAACGCAACGTGCATAGATCTCATACACTATGACTATACAGTAGCGTAGTGAGAACCTAGCGAAATGTACCTACGCCAGAGGCGCAAATTATGTAAGAGCGCAAAACTGAATTTGAGTTTTAACTTTTTAATAAATTTTTATTACTTTTATAAAAAACAAATTTTCGAAATTGAATCCTCATATCAACAGTTTTCAATGCTACGCAATGAATTGTTTAAAACCAGCAAAATTACCACGACACAGTAGTCCGTATAGATTGACCGTCATTAGATACATATTGGGCGACCGCTGGCGGTCACTGAAATGGCGACAATTTAACAACTTATGTAAAAAAAAAATAAAAATATTATTAGCTATTATATATCACAGTTTACTGATTTATTTCGATTTCTTTAATTTGTATTAGTTATAATATGTATAACAGGGGCGTCCCTAGACAGTTTCCATGGAGGGGGCGAACCTATTTTTTAAATCATTAATTACCCTATGCATATTTGTCAAAAGTTTAGGCGAATTTAAGTCAATTTTATTGAATTAAAAAAAGAATTGTTTCATAAATGCTAAAGCTAAAGCTAAATCACAACGCTCCTTTGTTTTGTTGTCTCATTTCTCCTACTTATTAGATTATTAGAGATCAGACCGTCGGCAACCGCCGTGTAGCGTCACATGCATAAGTAGTTATATATTTTTCAATACAGTAATAGCCCATGGAAATGATTATCTGCAGATAATAATTATTATCTTTGTGACTGTGGTGATTAATTTTTTCTAGTTAGGTATATTAATAAATTTAAATTTTGACCATTGATTTTCTGTTGCCTAATGACCTAATTACTAAATTTTATACATTAAAAATTGTTATGGGGGGGCGACCGCCCCTTCGCCCCTCCCTTGGGGACGCGCCTGATGTATAAATATATCGTTGTTAAAAGTCAATAGGTGTATGAATTACGGGTGTATGATACGACAATATTATTAACAAATGGATGCCTAATTGCCAGTAGCCACCGGAGATTGGACGGAGTGAGAAAGAATCAAAGCAAAAACGATTGGTACACTGTAACGGCCCAAATGCTCTCTTTTCTTTCCCTACCATCTCATAAGGTCTCATCAAGTACCTCATCAGAGTACTTTATATAAAGCTTAGAGTTAATTTTTTATTTTTATATTTTTTATTTTTTTTTTTTTGTAGTATCGTACAACTTACCACACCGATTTACGACATTGTACTCCTAAAGTATCCTTTTATGTATTCGGAAAACATTGTTCAGTACTTAACTCCATACAACGGAAATAGTTTTAAAACAGTGCACTACCTACTATACTACTATATATTGAATACCTGGGAAATATCTATCGTTACGGTATTACATGATTATTTATATAGTAAAAAGTCGAGTTACTCAAAAATTGAAGTAAGTGATATCATTTTTATAAATTAAGAGACGATCTAATACCTAAAATTTCAATTATAAATGTTTTCGAATGGTTAACATTCAATTATACGGCCGGCTCTGTATTCGTGGTCTTTTGCCAAACATCAAAAACATCCTATTGTTCGGTCCCAGACAATATAAATACATAATACTCAAAGTTTGCCAAAACTCGAACGCCCACACCTCCGATAGACGCGTTACGGAACACACGACAACATGACAAGTCGCAATCTTAAAATCACACAGTTACGACAATGACATTGTATTGTACAGCACCAGTACCGAACGCAAGGGGATGGGGGGTTAAACAAGTGACTGACAAATAAATTTATTACGTCTGACATACACTTTATTAAAAGTATTAAAAACTGTGTTTTATGTACTTCTATTATTTGACAAATAAAGTAGGTATACAAATAAAAGTTGTTTACCTAAGATATTTTTAATTTTCTACTTTTAAATAAGTGTTTAAACGTTTTTCAATAAGTACAGATATTATATTCGTAACTTTATACATTTATAAAATTGTACGCTAACAATACTGTATCAATTATGAGTTGTTCAATATTCAATATTCGCCATTATAGGATGCCTAATGCCAGCAATTACCAACATTTCTCTGTAATTAAATCATAAACAATTTAAAAATTGTAAGAATATGATCACATGAAGTATTAAATTGAACTTAAAAATTGAAATCGGATGTATTTAAACTTTTACTATGAAACACTGAAACTATTTATAAATGTTCATTATATTTCAATTATTAAAACTTAACAAACTTAAACCTAACAATTCTAAGCGATAAAATGTAATCACACTACTTACTATTAAAATTATATGTAGGAAACTAGTAAGAAATTGTGTACCCAAATTAATTTAACCAGAGAAAAATAATTATAATAAGTTTAATTTATAAACATATTATGCAAACATTTCAATCAATTGGCAAAAATTAAAAATTAAAGTATAGAATCAACGTTCACAGATACAAGTAATAAGCAATAAAATAACACCAATGATACAGTGGGATAAATTATTATAAAATTATCACAAAATCAGTGCATTTTTTTTTAATAAGTATATACAATCAAAATTTGAAGGTGTTCGGTGAAAAAAAAATTTAATTGAACTTTTTCAACTTTGCATCTCTATGCATACCCAATACCTAGATACCTAATACTGTCATATACTTAATCCAACTAGAATATATACTAAAACAAAATTATTTGAAGTATCCTCAAAAATTGTAAATACAGGTAAGTTCATTAATTTTAAAAAAATAAATAAATAATTTGAGTAATTTAAAAAAATATAATAACATATTTTATATTTTTAGGCTATTTATTAATATTGTAATGGTTTTTCGTGATTTTTTTAAGACATCTTTTTATTTATTTATTTATTTTTTAGGTCAAAAAAATAATATTTCGTAGCATTAGGTTAATTAGGACATGAACATATGGGCCCTAGTAAAAAACAAATTCACGATCAAATCACGAAATCACATTGTTCATATTTGAAAAAATATATATATAATTGACCTTTATGAAGGATTTATAATTTGAATAAAAGTACTTTAATAACAGATGCTCTACACAAAAAATAAATTATGATAGTTTATTATTATTAACGATAACATCAAGAGCTGACAGTACTAGTAAAACAATTTTTAGTTTGTTTTGTACAAACAAAATACATATGTTTTTATCATATGGGTACCAGCACGTTAAAACAAATGTACTTTTTAAGGTTTTCATTTGAATTTACCTAAATTTAATTACTAAAGTCAATAATATACTACAATGACGCCAGTTAATGTGTTAGTGTTATTATATTTATTATTATATACAATTATATTTTATTTGTTGTCTCCATACACATTAGTTACTGTCGAAATAATGGTGTATTGAGAAATAAGAACATCAAACAATGTAACAGCATATCATAATACTACGGAACTCGATTCCATGAAATAGAATATGTACACACTAAGTTTCAATATAAAACATATGTGTTCGTACAGCATGGCACATGTAATAAGAATCTTTCACACGTTTTAGCTTATATATGATGAATATTTAAGTTTTTCAACGACACTGCATTATAATTTGAGTCGTTTCATTTAAACCACTTGTTTTGTCAACATTGAAATTTGTTTCAATATTAATTTGTTAGATAGAAACCAGAAAATGCATCAGTGGCATGGAAACGATATTATTTTTATGGCTTTATAATCTATAACAATGTAAGTAATTAGTAATTAGTACAGTGAACAATCAATTTTTTTAAAGACATAATATTAAGTTGTACATTACAGTTTATGCCTATATAATAAAATAAGTATACAGGGTGATCCACGGTGTGTTTCTTGATCAAAAATTATTTTTATATTTGATATATTGATAGTCGAGAAATTATAATTATTATTTAAATTACTCAAAACAATTGAGTAAAAAATTTGGCTATAAAATGGTTCTAATTTTCGGGCAATACTATCAAAAATTTGAAAAAAAAAACGGAAAGTAAAGCAAAGACAGACAATAAAGATACATACTTCGCCGGACATACTTCGCACCAAGGGTATTTTCTTCGCTCTTCGGATCAGCTATTTAGTGGGAATGTAGAATTTAAAAAAAACGATAAATCATTTCTTCAATAATACGATTCTGAACGAAGGAAGTTAATAATATAAAAAACAATAAAAGTCGTCATTTTCAACATACCCACTAAGAGAATCTGACCCGAAGAGCGAAGAATACCCATGGTACGAAGTATGTCCAGCTTTCTTTTCTATACTTAACTTATATTTGCTTTACTTTACTTTACTTTACCCAACTTTACTTTACTTTTTTATCTTATAAATAAAGAAAAGGAAAAAAACCGAGGAAAAAAGAAAAAAGTGTTGGAAGTGATTAACATATATATAGTACTAAATATTTCTATTATAATAATTTCATTTTCATTTTTGAACTTAAATTAAATGTATATGAACAAATACCATTAATTTTTCAACTATAAACAATTTTTGAGTAATTTTTTAATAGTTTTTAGGTCATTAAAGTATGTTTTGCGATAGTTTTCGTTGTTTTTTAAGTCATCTCTAATAATTAGTTTATTTATAGGTACATGATACATAAATAATTTATTTTAATGCATACATAAAATGGACTGAATTACAATTCTACTTATTTTAATTCTATTTTCTTTGTGGTAAGACAATATCAAGTTCATTGTTGATAAATAATAATTAAATATATACTAAACAAATCTTTTGGAATCTCGAAAATAATCAAAATGAAAAAAAAAATTATCATATACATTTGCATGTATTTGTGCCTAATACATTATATAATTTACGGGGTCAATAAATGGAGATCTTAAGAAAAGAGGAATGGAGCGCTTACAAATTAGTGCACTTGGGTGACGACAGGCTTAACACGGCTCAGATTGAAGAGATTATTTATCGTTTATTTAAAATTCAACACATTCACCAAGAATATCACACCCAAGGAGCCAAGATTACCCAGGTTGCGAAGTATGTCCGGCTTTTTAAAAATATTCCCTAAATTAAAATTTTAAAATTAATCATAATAAATAATAGGCTACTCCCATAATACTTGAATAAATTAAGCAGAACGAGTAATCAGTATAAAAATCGCTGATCAAATCGTTGTACATACTATATTTAAATGCAAATCATTGTAATTATTTCTTTAATAAAATTAAAACATAATGACAAATTTGTTATTATAGAATTTTACTGACTATAATTATTTCTAATGTATCCACGCCCATAAATATATGATCATTTGTACCTATCAATATTTATAAAGATGACACATTGAAGTCTTTACAGTAAACAAAGAATACACCAATTACGTCACCAGTACAATTGATTACTACTTACTATTCATAATTTTTTTTTTTATCCAATGCAATTAAAGATATTTATGATGTATATTATAATATATTATGCGAAATAGGTTGTAAAATGAATACCAATGATTACCATGAATTGTTCGTGACATAATATATTTACAAATAAAATATAAAGAATTATCTATATAATGGCACATTATTATTGATAAGCAAAACATTAACAGATTTATAAACTTTAAAACCCATATTTTACTCATCATACGATTATACGTGACTTCGTGTCACTTGAGTAATCTCTGTATGATAATATGTCAAAATAACTGAATAAATTTGAAAACTTAACCGAGTCATTAAACATCGATAAAAAGTATAAATCAATAAATATAATAAGTCTATTTCATAATTTAATAGTTATTTAAATATATCTTCATTCATATCAAAATTTAATTTAATTTGGTAGTAAATAGGGTGCCTAGTGCATATTTATTTTATTTTACCCAAAATAATAACCACTGTATTGTACCTTTAACAAAAAAAAAAAGTCTAAGCTAAACCAAATCAATGGAAAAATATTCCCAACATTCTTTTAAAATAATAGTATTTAATTTACATTAACCCTTCTCCGTTAACAAAAGAGAACAGGAAACCAAACATAGTGTGAGGCACTCATTTCGGTTTGTCAACTCTAACGCAAGATACAGTGCTGTATAATGTATTAATATTCCACATTCGAATAAATTATCATATTTGAAAATCTGAGTAGAGGGAGTTCAATATTCCAAAATATATATATATCATTCTCAAATTTGAAACTCTCGGGTCAAGATTTACTAGATTAGAAAAAACAATCAAACCTCATTGTACTAACATTAAAAATTACGAATTTATCACAGCTTATAATATGCTGTCATAGTTTTATCGCACTTTCAGGCTTAAGATTATTTTACAAAAACTTCCTAAAATACAAGAAAATATAGATAATTAAGTAGGTTTTCTTTGTTCACAAATTTTATATTTCAAAGTTAAATTAAAAGCTTTGAAATATACTACGTAATATAGCAAAAAAATTTTGGTATACGTACATTGAAGTTTCGACACAATAACTTATTAGTTAATACCAATTAAAAATTCACACCTTTATTTATTTAATAAATAACAATAAATAATAAACAAAGGTTGAAGATTGTTATTTTATTTTTTTTGATACTAGCACAATGTGCGATTGTCGATAAAATATAAAAGAATTTATTAATTTTGCAGCTAAAATAAATGCCTTGATTCTATTTTTCTAATTATTACACACAAAGCCCCTTAAATTGTTACAAAGCATTTAATTTTTATAAATAAAATAATATAAAATCTACCTACGTTAAAGGAAGTAGATAATGTATAGAAATCCCAATCATCCAAAACAAAACTTAAAACGTAACTAAACAAAACATGCTGTGTAGGTTTAGCTTTTTTATAATTGTATCATAAACACAATATAACAGAATATTAATGCATCATTGTGCCAACAGTATAATAATATAGTTCAGATAAATGCATGGATGTAGAAAATGTTTCCGCCTATTTTCTATGCGAGACACAAAACATAGAAAGAGACGTACACCGCTTCATTTTCGCCGAAGAAAGAGAAAGCTGACCTGAATATTTTATTTGTGGTACCTATGCCTAATAACATACAGTAAGAAAACTCTTTCAATAGGTACAAACTTGTAAAAATGACTTAAGATTTTACACGCAACGGCCATACATAAATATTCGCTGAGAAATAAAATCTTTTACTTAGGTGCATACTTCAATTTGTTAATATACTCGTTCTTACACAGACCATAAAATGCAGAAGAGCAGACATTCTTCGCGCATAATTTAGTCTGTCTCTGTTCTGAGTGGGCTGCTGAAACCGGTCCGTTAACCGTTAATTGCAGTTGTCATATTAAATTTGACGGATAACTTCGAACATCGATTTCAAAGTAAACCAAGTACCAAGTAACGACACGTATGTATCTACCGTATAGGTTTTCGTATATAATTATTAACTAATCTTGAAATACAAAAATGTAAATAATTATTTGTAAACTACAGCATAATTTGGATAATACGAGGGTATATTTTTACAAAGGCCGACTTCCTGGATATCTTTATACACAAAATAACTTCAACACTTATAAATATACTAATTATAATATAAACAAAGCTGCTCATAAAATATTATCGAATAATTCTAAAACGAATTAATAATTTAACCGTGTGGTTTAGTAAAACTACAAGAATCACCAAGTTTAAGTAAACACATCTAGTAATAATGTACATTAATATTTTTATCAGAAGACTAAACTAAAATTGTCAACGTGCCATTCCATCACAGATACTTCTACGTAGTGAAAATATATTAACGCTAACACAGCCTATTCCTTTTACTTTATGCATTGCACCTATTATAGTTTAAAACACGACTACCTATGGCGGCGATGCCTCAAGTGCATTCCGTACGACAATAAGATTACAAAGGTTTCGCCAGTTAAATTCACAATGCAACCATGATTTTTTTTTAATTGACACTTAACCGCTAAACCAATGAAAAAAAATATAAAACAGATTACATGTCCCTTCAGACTTACTAATTCAGCTAACAAATTTATTTAACATATTTTATAGATAACCAAATTTTAAAACAATAAACAATTACATTTTACATCAATTTGAAACTTTGAAATTAAACGCATCAAAGAGATTTCTCCATCATATTTATTTTTGTTTAAAATACAGGATTTTGATGAAAAAACATTTTTATTTATTTCAAACATAACAAAACAAGCGGTTCGACATTAGATTTATTATTACAGCCTTATAACTAATGCTATGAAATATGAATGTAATGAAAAAAACTTTCAAAATTCGTTTTAAACCTCATAAAATTAACTTAAAATAATTGTTTTTATACGGAATGAAAATCACGATTTATAAAATTCAAGAAATTGTCGTCTTTTAAATTAAAGAAATCGATTTTAGAATTATTTTATGTTCATATTGATTTTACATAGGCAGATAAAAATCGTTCGATTTATTTACAAAACGTGAGAAAAATTTCTAAAAAATGATTTTGTTTGAATTTAAATTTAATTGACTTTGATTTTGTAGTTATATAATCAAACTTACCGAATTTAATCACGACAAATCAAACTAAAATATTAATTAAAATATATAAATTTGGCGTTTACTTATAATACAGAATATTTTAAGTAAAAATATTCATATATTATTAAGATGTTTATTCACAGAATTCAATAAGAACAATATTATAAAATTAAATAAAAAAGGAAAAAATGAACTAAAATGGCAAAAAATAATTTAAATCGTTAAAAAAAAATCAAAACAAAAGTATCAAAATTGAATTTGTTGTTACATGACTTAAATTTTGTGTCAAGAAAGCTAAACTTAATAATTAGTTAAAAAAAATTGCATTTTCTTATAAAATTACAGCTCTACTCATAACGCATAACATAACTGATAATATGATAAACAATTGTAATTAATAGTGAAAAAATCAAAATTAAATCGGCTTTGGATTCCACCAATCATACATTATTTCCTAAGAGTTCCCTAGAGGTAAAAGTTTAGAAACACTGACCTAGGGTAATATTTCCTCCTTATTACTAGTATGGATATTTAATATAAAACATTAACGAAGGATAAAAAACAAACGGCATAAAACAGGATTTTTATTTTATTTATTTAATTTGGTAAAATTACAATGATTTTGTACCACTTAAGCGAATATATTATGAAGAAATCAAATCAACAATGCTGGAAACGTAAAATGCGACACAGCAAGTACAACATACAGCAACACTTCTTTTGTGTGAACCGGATTCAAAGTTCAAAACTAACTGGGCAATGTGAGTACCTCATATAATAATATGAAATTCACTTATATAATTTATAAGATAAAAATTAATATTTATACTTCTTGAAAACATTAATGTAGTTCCGTAGTTTTTTTTTTTTTTATCGCATAAACTGTTTGACAACACGTAAAAAAGTTTGAGAACCTTTTTATTAGTATATTATTCACGCGAACCACCCTCTTATAATCTAATAATAAACATGGGGAGTAACAGGGCTTACAATAGTTCACAAATGGAACTAAAAATAAAAGTAATTTCAAACATACTAGCTTTACTACTACATTACAAGGACATCACATAAATAATTAATAAAATATTACATAGTTAAGGCTAATTACGACTAGTTATGAATAGCGAAAAAGCTCCGTTCGTTTTCGTTATACCTAACTGTAGAATTTCAAACAGCAATATAAATAGTCACTTAAAAACATAATACGAGTATGATAACATTCCTGAAGCGCATCCTGAAAACGACCTATAAAATAAATACTCGGCGTGCATAGAATATGCTTTTTTTCGTCTAATGACTCACACTGTTCAAAAATAAGTATACACGACAGACACATATCGATAATGTATGCATGCGATGTTAATTCATGGTCATAGATATTAAATTGCGTTTGTAGGACATCCTAGTTTAACATTTCTCAACAAATAGTAAAATGCATTAAATTCAAAACATCAATCAAAATAATATAATTATGTTCACGGGAATAACATATAATTTATATAGAAATGAATCGTTCAACCTTTCTGTATACAATACAATACTACTTAATAATAATAGTAATATGACCGGCCTCACCTTAGTGTACTACGTAAAGTGAAACATGAGGCAAAACCACTTTTGTACTTTTCCTCATATTGTAGCAATAAATATCTATATTTAGTAGGAAATGATTCTTCACTATAAAATGCCATTAGCGCATCGTGAATGAATTTTGATTTTGGTGATATTTATAGTATGATAATTGAAGTAAATTTCAGATGACATCACTCGAGTAAATATGTAAGGAGGTAGTTACATATAAATGACATATTTCAATAAAAATGTAATTTTAAAAACACAAACGGAATGCAAAATTTTTAATTAAATTATTAACTACCTATAATAATTGTAGATACTTAACTTAACGATTTTATAATTCACCGACCAAGGACTTCAGTCAAGAACTTGGATACCGTTTTTCAAGAAAATTTATACTTCGAAATCATATTATAATATGTTAGTATAACATCGCAAACTAAAGAAATAATTGATTTGTTTTTTAGATTTCTATAATTGCTATTAATCCACGAAATGCGTTCAATCGTTTTCAGTTATTTTCTTTTACAAGATCAATTATTGAAACATCTTTATCCGCAATTGTGTTAGTTCAACCACTTTTGATGCCAAAATTAGCTAGTAAAATTATCAGAATCCACCTCATCAATGAATTTTTGTTTTGATATTTCATTCAATCAAAAATTGTAAATATTTTACACGATTTTACTTTACAAGCTTTTCACATTACAAGATTTTGAAATAATGTATTTCTTTGTTTATTACAGTATTATATTACAGTACTTACATTAATCTAAAACGATTTTTAACACTTCGTTCTTATCAACGATAATTACATTGACACCTTTAAGGCTATAAACTTGTTTGGTAGGTATTTATTTATTTATTGGTTTCTTTTCATTTATTGTACCAACCTATCAGATGAATATAAAATTACTTCATTGTTTACATCGGTATTCATTAAAAGTTTAAAGTATTATTTTAATTCAAAAACGAAAACAAATTATCTTTAGGGATATTAGGGATATTATTTACCAAAGATTTTTATTTTATTTTAGTTTTTGAGTTCATACCTTGATACCTCATCGTGTAAAATATGTAAAAACAACATGGATATTTAAATAACTTATACATTATGTAAGTATATATTTTTGAAACTATTATCATTGAAATATTTATGGACAAACGATTTGAATTCATATACAAAACTATAAAAAACACCTTGAAAAAACTCTCAGTATAACGACATAAAATCAAGATAACATAAAGAACACATAAAGTTGGTTATTCACTCTGACACTCAAGTGCGTTAAAAGAGGAGCATAATCATAAAGCGTTAATACCGAGATCTTAAAATCAGCAGGTGATGAAATTCAGTAACTCGATTTTATTGTCAGTTTATTTATGAGTAAAGATTTCATTATTCGATATACTTTACATATAATATATATTTCATACATACTTTACTTATTAGATTTTAATACCAGTCGATAAATTAACATTTTTGTTCTTATAATAATTTATAAAAGGGAGGAGAGTTGACAGAACCATCAATCTATTGTATTTCAATTTTATGAAAACTTCCCTCCCCTTAAAAAAAAATTGATTCTGAATAATAAGCTCCTTCCTGTAGTCATAAATTAATTAATTTGATATCACAAATATTCGTAAAATTTGTATGTATCTGCTTCACTGAAATACAACCATATTAAATAAGCACAAAAAAAAAATGTTTTAATTACATTTTAAAATAAGCAGTTAGATATGGAAAAATCGAGTAATTAAGCGGCGTAAATATCACGCTTTAATTAATGTCGAAATTTTTTTTTGAGAAATAATATAAAATAATCGGAACATATTTTACTTAAGTAGATAACTGGTAAGTATTGTAAGTTTTATAACCATTTATTCCTAGTTTAACAGAAGTTTTCCCATAATTTAATAAATATACCTATTCCTAGCACTGTCTAGTAACCGATGTTGATACTACGTTAAAATAGAAAAATAATTCAGGTATTTTCCTTCCATAATAGACAAAATTAATGATACGTAATGAATTATGCTCTAAAAGTAATAATTTGTTTAAACATGTGCCTAACTAGGTAATTCTTAAATGAAATTATGTAAATATAATTCAACAACGCGCAACCTGTTTGTTAAAAATACAAACCTACATAACAATCCACATTTATTAGAAAAATGTATACAATAAGTATTTTGCTGAAATAATAAATAGAAAATAACATATAACAAAACTAGTTTCAAATTGTAAAATCAAAATGTTCTAAGGATTATTTAGAGTAGATAATAAAACAATATAAATTATATTATTATTAATAATATCATAAATATTCAAATACCCGTAAGGTAATAATGAAATATAGGTACGTCCATAATCAATATTATTTATCATTGAAGAAAGTACAATAAATTTACAAAATAAACTTAGAAATACTGTCATAATTTTTTCTAACAATATTTTTAATACCTATGATAAACGTAAAACATTAGAACTGCCTACAAAAAAAAAAATCATGGCAAAATTGCATGAGCTAAAGACAAATAGCGAAATAAATCCATTATGTCAAATAAAAAGCTACAGTTTATCTTAAAGGTAAATTTAAATATAAATCAAATTTAAAAATTTATACTTCGATATAATTAATTTTATTCAGGGCCGGATTAACCAAAAGGCATAGTAGGCACGTGTCAACAGGTGGCAAAAAATTAATTGCTTATTATAATATTTAGCTGAAATATTTTTTAAATATTTTTCCGTAGAAAAATATATTCATGATGAATAAATTAATTTTATAATTTTAACGATATTATTATCAAAGAATGCCAACTATGTGTGCAATGTTAGTAGATTGTACCTATTTATTTTCGACTAGCATTATGACATATCACAGTTTACTGTATTGTAGCTAGGATTTACCTATTTTAGATTTTGAGCACAACGTAGAAGCTTATGATTTTACGATAATGTTCTTTCTAAAATTTTTGCACTTTTTTTTTCTTTTATCATGTTTATAAATTTTTATTGTAATTTGAAATTATTTATGGTGTATGTGAAAATATGAAAATCAATTTTCGTTTTTTTTTTTCTTATAATATTAACGTCCTTCGTTCAGAATCGTTTTATTGAAGAAATGATTTATCGTTTCTTTAAAATTCAATACACCCGTCAAGAGAATCCCACCAGTCGTGCGAAGAATACCCATCGTGCGAAGTATGTCCGGCTTTACTTTTTTTTTTCTCTGTCTATCTGGGAAAACTTTTTCGTATACAAATACTTTTCTCCAAAAGTTTCGATCATTAACTTCATTGATCCGAAATCACAACCAGATGGTACTTTAAAAAAGTAATTTTTCAAGTTTCTTAATACTTTTACCAAAAACCAGGAAAATATGTCGAAAATTGCCAAAATAGATCAAATTTGGTATTACCGGAATATATAAATTCTTTTTTTAGCTTAATTTCAAAAGTAATGAAGCTAGAAACTTGAAACTTTCACCAACTATTAAAAATAGTCACAAAAACACTTCATAAAATTTTCAAAAACATTTAATCAATTTTGAGATAGCTACAGCATTTTGAATATTTTGGAAATTTCTCGTTTTTTGTTAATTTTTATATAATACAATTTTTAATTCTTGATATTAAGACTTAAAAATTTAATATGATCTCACTCATATGTGTGTCTAATTGACCTTAAAAATCTTGAAAATTGTAAGTTAACCTGTTAACCCTTACTTGAAAATTAAAGTTTATTTTTATTACAAAATAAATTTGTTCTATACTTAGTCAGTTTTTAAGTCCACAAAAAAAATTTTGATGACAAAAAAATTACAAAAATTACATATTTGTTAAGTATTAAAAAAATTTCATATTTTAATCTAACTATATTTTAATTTTCATAGTTTTCATTAAAAAAAAGGGGGGGGAGTCTTAAAGACGTTTTTGTCAAATTTCGGTATTTTTCCCTTATTTTGATAAAACTATTGAGAGTTTTGAAACATTATCCCATAAAAGTACAATTAAGAGGCAAATTCTGATTCAAAATGTTGCTGGTTGAGACTTTTGGAAAAATATTCCTTTACGAAAAAGTGTTTACAGAAAGAAAAATAATCATTGTAAAAACATTAGCTTCTTCGCTCCACTCGGCACTTAAATTTCTAACTTTAAACACTTATAAGCAATTGATTTGAATATTAATTTTCAAGATTTTCTTTCCATTAATTATATATATATATATATATTATAATTATAGTTTTATGAAATTTAAACTCATATATCAAGAATTCAAAATACTCGTTAAACTCGAGTAACATCAATTTTACCAATATTTTCGTAATTATTCATATTTATGCTAAAAGTTATCAAATTATATTGAAAATGTAATCAAAATCCATATTACTAGATATGATGTAAATTTTAATTTACTAGTACTAATTAGTTTGTAATCGAATCTACATAACTATAATTGATAATGGAAAATTGTTTTAATGTATTTTACTTTACTTTAGTGCACTCAAATTGTATGTTGATTTTCAACTTAAAAAAAATCATAAAAAAAAAACAATTTTAATGTATATTTAGAAGTACCATCTAGATGCAATTTTGTTGGTAGCTAAAAAATTTTTGGAAAAGTTAAAGTACCAACTCAAAAAAGTAATATCATAGATTAAAAATAAATTGCGTCATTGTAAAACCAAAAAATGCTTGACTTCAGTCAGAATTTAAAAGTTTAATTTTGTATACTGAAAAATGTTAACATTATAATACTTGTCCAGATAACTATTTTCATTTACCTTGGTGATCTCTGTATTGATTTAATTTATATATAATACTTAAAATAACAATACCTACCTAAAATAACTTAAGTCAATATCTCGGTCAATATTAAATATATAAAAAGGCCGGACATACTTCGCACCACGAGTATTCTTCGCTCCTCGGGTTAGATACTCATAGTTGGTTTATAAAACACGTAAAATTTTAAATAAATGATAAATCATTTTTCCAATAATACGATTCTGAATGAAGGAAGTTAATAATATAGAGAACAATAATTAGTCATCATTTTCAACACACCCTCCAAAAGTATCTGGCCCGAAGAGCGAAGAATACCCGTGGTGCAGAGTATATATGTCTTTCATATTTATACTTTACTTTACTTATCATTGCTTTACTTTACTTTTTTTTAACCAATAAATAAAGAAAGGGGAAAAATTGAATGAGAAAAAAAGTGTTTTTCAAAATTTTCTTGCACCAAAATATTTCTCATATTATTGTCTGTCTATATTAAAATATTTTTTATTAAGTTTGGATCAATAAATGATTTCCAAGCCTTTTTTGTCAAACTTTGGGTAGTTCCCTCCCCCCCCCCACTACAATTATTTATAAACCTAGGTTGGTGGGCGCCATTCCTTATGAACCGAGTATTACATAATATTAAGTTAAATTTGTGAAATAAGTAACCAAAAAAGATTAAATTCATAAATAAAGTATTTTTAGAGGAAAAATTAAAAAAAAAACTATTAGATGAAATAGAGATCAAATGGCAACCCTACTAGGTACATTATTATCCATTTTAATTTTTATCATTTCCCTACTTGATATAAGTATCTTAGATTTCGACTTGTTTGATTGACACGAAATTATATTCAAAATGTACAAAGAATTTATTAAAAATATTACAATTATTAATTATAATATTAATGCATTGTAACCACGAATTCAGAAGCAAACATTTTATTAATCCATAATTTGAAAGTATTTATAATATTCATTATCTATTTATGTAGGTATAGCGTGTACACAACTATTTTTTCTGAACTATTTACAGTCAATTAACTAATTAAAAAAGCCGGACATACTTCGCACGATGGGTGTACTTCGGGTGGTATTCTTTTGACGGGCGTATTAAATTTTAAAGAAACGATAAATAATTTCTTCAGTAAAACGATTCTGAATGAAGGAAATTAATAATATAAGAAAAAAAAAATGTTCGAAAAATGTCCAAAATTTTTTTTCACATTTTCAAAATTTTCTTGCGCTAAAATCTTTTTTATAGGATTTTCTATCTATGTTTAAATTTTCATAAAATTC
>JAIPRM010005817.1:0-11028 GCA_025469315.1 Stegophylla sp. TES_Ste_2020 | reverse complement strand
AAAAACATTGAAGAATTGAGAAATTCAAAAAATGACCTCTCTAAAGTACAATCTAGAAGCGAATCGGGTTTCAAAAAGTTATTGATCGAAACTTTTGGACAAGTATTTCTATACGAAAAGTTGTACAAAGAAAAAAAAAAATAATAAACATCATTGTAAAAATACTAGCTTCTTCACTTCGCTCAGAATCTAAAAATTGACCCATACTAAGACTTAGAGATAATGGTACTATTTTGTGTTACGTACTACGTACGTTTTTCAATGATATTTTAATTTTCAAGTGAGTTATGATTATTTTCAAATTTCTAAGAAATTACTACTTGCTCATAGCTCAATTAAAATTTAGAATGTCACATAAAAACCAATATATGAACACAGGTATCCTTTTAATTTTTAATCTAATCATATTTAACTCAAAGCTGATAACACATTACACAAAATTGGTTTTGTTGATCGCAACTTTGTGAATTTGCTACGATGCGTTTTGGTAGGAGAGACACTACACATCGGCATATGACATGCGGACCCAAAATGTAACCCTAGTGCCGTTACTAATTAAATGTAATCATGTCTGTAGTAAAATTCTATTTTAAATGTTCACTGAAGGTATATTATGGATTTATCAAGCAAATTTATTCAAAACATTTACCTAAATGAATTTGGTACTTTGACCATAGCCAATTGATCTTCAGAATATTCAACTTGGGCTGTAGTTAAATTGATTAGTGCTCTCTCAACAGGGTCCTTTTCATCTCTGAATATAAATACGTAAGGACGTCTGACTGTCTAAAAAATATTAAATAAAACTGCAGTTAATAACATTATCTTCTCAAATGTTTATTCAATGGCAAAATCTAATGTTAATGTTGTTAATTAATAAATTAAGAATAAATATTTACCACCCATCGCTTTTTCCATCCATTAGTTTTATGTTCTAGAATGTTCAGGTAACCTTTCCTAGAAATTACAGGGCTGATTCTTATCTCTTCAACTTCTGGCACATAAAGTACAAGTTGTGGTTCAGATGATGACATTTGAGAAGCATTCATACCATCTTGATTAAAGTATATTGAGTCACTTATATTTATACTCCGTTGTAAACCACGATCTGGTGAGAATAGCCTACAATAGAAAATTAGTATTATAAATTATAATGATAAATAAAAACAATGTAATAAATAATCATACTCATTATTTGAAAGAGTAACACAGCTTGATGAATGACTAATATTTGATTCACTTTTATCATCAGTCGGTGTGACTGAAATAGGGTAAGATGGTAGTATATTTTCCTAAAAACAAATTGTTTTATTTTATAGAATTTAATATTTTTTATAGGAAGCATACTTTTGATGGTATTCTTCCTTGAATGAGCTTAATGCATTTTGTAGCCAAATATCGTTCTCTCTCAGTCATCTGCCAAGGCTCATACACACTAGGATCAATATTGCGTAGTACAACAGGACTAGGTGGTCTCATAATATCTTTAGTAGAACTCGAAGCTTTGGCAATTATATTACATACCTCCTGTTTATTTAATTTTTATCATTAATAATATTAACAGTTACACAAATAATTATGAATTATTAAACCTTTTCAGATTTAGTGATTGGTACTTTATCAAGACCTAGCCGTTCTCTAAGAAGAATCATATGTCTCGTTCGACCAACTTCTTCAAGTCTAGTAAGTTTTTCGAGTTCCCATTGGTGATCAAATATTAAACTGTCACCACGAGGTTTCCAACCCTCAAGGTTTTCTTCACCTCGCACGTATGTTGAACTTGTGTCTAAAACCCGTCTTTGTCGTCTTTGAACACCTGCACAAAATACTTCAATCAATATCTAAAATTATTTAAAATCAAAACTGTTAATCAACTACATCTACAAGCCAACAACTCTTGTGTTTTCTACTGCATTTCTTTTTTGTTGCTGAAACTACCTGGACTACCTGCTTCTGAAGCTCTCTTCAGCACTAGTTCATAAATTCCAGACAGCCGATTTGCTTCACTGTTTTTATAATTGCCACTGAATAGATGTTTCAAGGATCTAGGACCTGTACGAGCATCTCTACCATAGATCACCATGCTTAAATCTTTCGTAATTATGGCTGGACATCCACAGTTTTCCAACTGTAATTTATAACAATTTTTATTAATAAATATATATAAATAAAATATAAAAATTTTTAATTGTTAATTCTTGCCTCCAAATAAGCTGATATAGTCATGAATATATGTTCTCCTCCAGTAGATATTCTGTTAAGAAGTACAGAATTATGTAATGAACTGTCCCATGCTGCTTCAAAACGGAACATACAACGATCTTCACCGGATATTTCAAGATATTCTCCTGGAAATAGGCCAAGTGAAAGAACCGAGTTGTCTGTATCATCTTCTTCTGATTGAGGTATATTGCGAATACGACCCACAACAAGCTCTCGTATTTCTTTCCAACGTAATTCTGGAGCAGTTTCGTGGACTACTGTTATGCGTATGCGGCGCTGTAAGCCTTGATGAAGCATAAAGAGTCCACGGCAAGGTAAATCTTCACTATGATCAACCACACAGGGCACATAATCACCATCTGGGCCTAATTCATATAAATATTGTTAAAAATAAATTTTAAATATTTTATAAATAAGTAACTTACCAAGCTCGCATATTTCAAACCAAACCAGTAGATCATACTTAGCATGTATATGTGATGTACATAAAGAAGGCAGTACTCCAAACTTTGGGGAACGTACTGGTAAGCTAATTGGTATTGATGGAGGTAACATTCGCCGAGGAGGTTGTCGGACACTATCAAATTAATACACAAATAAGTCATTTAAATATTTTATAAATAATTTATTTTAACATACAATGTACTGTCTTGTTTAGCATCATTATGAAGTGGGTGTTTTTGATAGTGTCCAAACACTTCAAATACAATTGGCTGTGTCTTTATATACTCTACAAATGATTTTGTAACAGGAACAGTAATCTATAAAACGTAAAACTTGAAAATAAATAATAATGAGTTGAACATTATTAACTTACATTTTGTACATGGTAAAATCCAACCGGTGTACCTTTACCACAATTTTTTACAGGTTCAGTAGAAAATGCATCATCGTGTCTATGTAAAAAACTAAAAATGATAATATATTAATAAAACATTTTTAGGAAATAAAGTACTTTAATTACTTAAATTGACAGAATATATCAGCATATTCGTTGGGAATACCAACAGCTTGTAATAAGGTAACTCTAAAAGTAAAGTCTTTGTTTATTAACAGGTGACTTGGGAGTTCTTCATCTTTAATGTCAGATGAAACAGAGCTATCTCCATGATCACTGTCACCATCAGCTTCAATTTCTAAAATTAGTTAAAAAGAAATATACGAGTATATTTATAATATTTATATATGGGTCATTAAATGTCAAATAGACTAGTGGTTAGAATCGACTCATTTTGATTTGGATAAATTTTAGTCAGAATTTTCTTTTGTCTTATGATTGCCAAAGGCAAAAAAAAAAAAATTTCAAAAGTTATGCAAAATTCAAAATGTCACCATTTTCCCAATTTAACAAGTTTATTTTTAAAATATCTCGAAAACTATTATACTTGAGTTTATAAAAAAAATATAATTCGAAAAAAAAAATTTAAAAATTAAAAATTTGTAGAACTTTGTATTTTTATACAATTTTTACAAATTTTTCATTTTCGAAATATATGTTTGTTTTATAGTCTTATAAATCCTTTTAAAAAAAAAAAACACAAGCTCATTTTTGTAACTATAATAGTTTTTGAGATATTTGAAAAATAAACTTGAAAAAATGGTGAAATTTTGAATTTTGCATAGTTGAAAATTTTTTTTAGAATATTCTTTTGTTGACGGAGTTTTATAATATTATAAAAGATATGTTTTGACCAAAATTTGTCCAAATCAAAAGGGGTATATTTGACATAGAATGACCCAAATACCATTTAGTGCAAAAATCTCTAGTAGCATTATTTATATTATTAGCTATTACCTTTATTTGAGACAATTCTTTCAGTGACATCAGTATTTTTTTTTCCAGATAAACGACTTAATAAATCTTTGTCATTAAAAGAAATTTTCGCAAATTGCCTAACTCCACAAGAATTATCAGATGTTTCATCTTCTATAAATATATATTTATCAACTATTGATACAATTTTTATTTTATTTAGTTATTTATTAGCTGATTTAATATACATTGTAGATACTTGATATAGTATATACATACCTGAAACTGCTTGTATGGCAACACGAAGGTAACCCTTGACATCACCTTTTTCATTAACTACAGATACTTTGTGTATAAGAGGTACAGGATACATAAGATTACTTAAATAGATGAAAGCTCTGCCAATAAGTCTAAACCATGGAAACCTATCATAAAATGGATCTCCGCCAGTAATTGCTTCTAAATTAAAATCTGGTGATGTAGGTGATACTTCTGCTTCATTTTGGTACATTTCACGCATTAATTCTAATCTTTGTCTGAAAAAGCATATTATATTGTAAATGAATTTCTATTAAAAATATAAAATTATTAACAAAACTTAAAGTGCTATTTAGGCTTAACATTTTAGACGTAACAAAATGTTTATGGAACAATTCACATATTGAGATGGGAGAAATGCCCAATATATTCTCGAAATAAGCATGTCTGACAAACCACTTAAAAATTATGCACAGGACTTACATAGGGATCACTAACCTTGAGGGTATCAAATAGGAGAAAGACTTGTGAGGGGTGCAGGCAGTCAGACATTGGAAAAAATCATCCTTGAGCTCGCAAGGTGAAATCTGGGGGCTTTCAATTTCCCAATTATATATTTTGCACATAAGATCCAACCTTGTTCTAATACAAAGACAAGCGTTATAATCTGTTTAAGTATTATAACCCTTTCTGTTTTCCTAATAAACTAATAAATAAGGATAGCTTATGAATTCTTACTTCAACTTATCCAATGTCCAATAATGTGTAGCACCATTCTTAGTATCAAGTACTTCAATTGCAACATAAGTACGAGAAAACGGTCTATCTACATCGTCATCATCACTTAAAAAATCCACTGGAAGTGGAGAATACAAAGTATCTGTTAGTAATGTAAATTGAAATTGAACCTGGAAAAAAAATATTAAAATAATTCAAAATGCCATCCATTCAATGGGGTATTTTCAAAAACATTTTCAGAAAACAAAGTTTAGCAGATACTGACCAACTGTCTAGTTAAAAATCATTAATAAGGTAACGCAACTAAAATACTCATAAAAATAATTAAATTAGTCAAAATAAGAAGGACATAGTAAAATACCCTTCTTGATATTAGTTTATATTTTGTATTTTAGATTCTGAACAAAGTGAAAGTTTTTACAATAATGTTTATTTTTTCTGTGAACACTTTTTCGTATAGATCTACTAATCCAAAAATCTCGATCAGTAACTTTTTGTAAAGATTAAAAAAAAAAAGTAAAGTAAAGCAAAGCAAAGTAAAGGCAAGAAAGTCAAACATATTTTGCATCACGGATATTCTTCGCTCTTCGGGTCAGATACTCATGGTAAGTGTGATGAAAATGACAACCATTATTGATCTTTATATTATTAACTTCTTTCTTTCAAAATCGTCTTATTGAAGAAATGATTTATCGTTTCTTTAAAATTCCACAAACCCACCAAGAGTATTTGACCCGAGGAGCGAAGAATATCTGTGGCGTGAATTATATCCGTTTTTCTTGTTTATACTTTACTTTTTTAATTATTCATCTGTAAAAAAATCTCTTTATCCAAAATATTCTCATTGTAATTCTACATCTATGTATCAAGTTTTATAGAGATCGGTTGAACTAATTACTTTTTATATGCGTTTAAGTGTGTAATTTTAAGTAAAACTAATGAATTCTGTCAAAATAATTACTTTCAACGGTTATAAAAAAAAGTTATGATTTTTTTTACCTTTTCACTTCAAAATAAATGTATCTTTTCTCGAAAAATTATTATTGTAAAATTAAAATTTTCATTTTAGTAATCACAAAAATGATAGATGAATTATCTATAATTAATAGTTATTATTTATATTGCTTATTATAAAAGATAATACTTTCACCTATTTTTTAAATGACATTATTTTGTTTGTTATTCTTTGATTTATTAATAATTATTTATTCAGTTCACTGAAACAAAAATATGATTAACTAATTAGATAAATATTTAGATATTAATGCCCTTCATATGGCTCCTTTTACTCGACAAGAGTTTTTGCTATCATCAATATTTTTCTACATTTCTCCAAATCCTGGACTATATTTTTTCAGCTGTGCAATTTAATTCTTTCTAAATCCTTTTCAACTATCTTATTCTGAGTTGTTTACAAGGTTTCTTCCCTCTTGGTTTCCAGTTCACCTTAACTATTATCACTTCTACACATTACATGTTCAAGCCTTCCTTTGATCTTTTATAAAGTTTGTGGCTGATGCTATTCTTCCTTCTTTCTGCAATTCCTTGTTGAATTTCATTCCTATATAATAATTATGTCAGTGCTATTATTCACTTTTAGTCAACATATTTCACCTGTCAAATTCCATTATCAATCATTCCAAGTCTTTGTTTTGTTGTGTTGATACTAGTCAATGCACTCCCATAGTGAATTATTATTGATATACCTAATCTAATTTTAGTTTTTAATGAAAAATGTTTGACTTGAGAAATTAAGAAACTCAACCCTTTCTATTCACTCTCCTATTTCTAAGACTCAATCATTATTCATACAAAGAATTACACCGAGGTATTGAAATTTATTAACTTTTTCAAAAGTTCAGTTATCTGTATCATTTGAGTTAACTTCAATGTTCAATAGTTCTATAATTTTGGTTTCAATACATTTTTTTTTCAGTTCTATTTTGCCTAAAGTCTAGCTCTAGAGTTTTGACATATTACTCATGGAGTCAACTAGAATGTTAATGTTAAAACTCAGCACATGAATTTGATGCTAATTTACCGATATTCTAGTTATTTTTCTTAAATCCATCTAGTCATTTTTTTCAATAATATATCAATAATAACTAATAAGGATAATAATTATTTGTTTTAGTGTTTATATATTTTATTTTGAATAAGCAAGGGAACATTATCATAGCTTATAACTAATTTTCAAGTTGAACTTGTGTTATCCAGGGGAGAGGGATGAAAATGAACTCATAAAGCGCTTATTAAATATGTATCTATACAAACATAATAATTTGAATAAACAAAATATTTAAATTTCATACTTTTTTCTTCAGTTCTACTGATATAGCATTGGCTTCTTTTAAAAAGACAGCATTTCCCCATAAATCATCCCTCAATGATGTAAATTGGTGATACTTCCATTTACGACAGGTTGTCAAAACCAACTGATATTCTTTATCAGTCCAAATGCACTCAGCATTGTATAATGGATTAACTAAAATTCCAATGAAATAAAATAAAATTTTGTAAGGATAATAATATTAAATTATATACCAAAGATATCATCAAATGGGGCAATGTCATCTTGGGTGCAAGAACTGTACATTGACATAGTCATACTCTGTTCTTCAACTTGCTTTTGAAGAGCATCTATTTTAGCTTCATAATTCTATGAATAATAATATAATTGTTAAAAGTTGATTGATAGTAATTTACTTGGATTTTACTTTGCGCTGTTCTTCAAATATTTGATCTGCTGTCTCTTTATCTTTTCTGAACTGCTCCTCAAGGGCATTTAGTTTTTGTTGCATATCTTGTTTTAGGTCTATTCCTTGTTTTTCCAGTAACTCAATTTGAGCAAAATTCCAATCTACATTCTCATTACTCAAAGGAGTTTCTACAGGAAAACGTTTTTCTGGTTTAGATGTAACTAAAAAGTTATATTTAATATTAAACAATGTACATAGCAGTAAAAATATTTATTATTTTTTTTTACTTTCTTTAATGTTTTCTATTGTTGAATCTGTTTGGTGTTTATTCTCCCTTCGTTCTCTTACTATACATAATTAATACAAAATAAAATTTTCTATACTTAAATGTTCATTCTTTTATGCTTTACCTTGTTCTGGATGGTTAAATCTGAAAACATGATTTTTTCCAAGGATTACTCTTGAACCAGTTTTCAAAATAATAGGTTCTGTGAGTTCTCGGCCATTTACATAACATAAAGCATCTTTCATTGGTATTAAAGTAACAACACCATTTGAGTTTTCAAATCGACAATGTTCTCTTTGTATATATGAGCCACACAGTCGGATATCTTGAGTTACCTTAGATTCGGCAGACCCAACACGTGTGACACCCTCTTTGATATAATAAATCAAGCATTCAGACATAAATGGATCCTCATTTAAGTTGACCAAGTGGGGAGTCTTTAAAAAACTGCCATATTAATTTGTTGTTTAATAACTAATTTAAAAGTATAAATATTTACCTTTTGTGGTGAAAAAACTCCTACTGTATCACCATCTTCTTTAACAGCTACTCCCATTTCAGCAAATACAGCTTCTCTTTGTATTCGTATTTCTTCAGTGCGCTTTAATTTTTCTTCCCATGTTTCATTAAGTTCTGCGAAACAAATAAAACAGAACGGCTTGATTAATAAATAAATATACTAACTACCACTATTTTTATACCTGCAATTAACTTTTCACTGGCTTGAAGTTGGTCAAGTGTTTCAACAGCTTTTTCAGCAATCATAGCTGAAGGAATGTTTGGTTTTTCATCACCATCTTTAATCATCTTAACTCCATCATCTCCTATAAAAAAAAAAAAAAAACTAAATAAATAAAATTACCTGTTACAATAAATTTTTAACTCTTAACTTAAATAAAGTTTAATTGAAATGATGCAGATAATGATAGCTAAGCAAAATTATTATTATTGTTATTAAATTTACTTTTGATTTACAACTTATTCATGTTAAAGCCAAGCGAGCTTTTTGAAAACAGGACACCTATAGCATGAAAGGCAACCCTAAAAAGGAAAAACTTACGGTTTTCTTTAAGTTTCCCATAAATCAGTTTACCACCTGATATTCATAAAAATAAAAACCACTATCACCAAACTATTTGGATTAAAAAACAAAATGGGGTACTAATATAGCAATATTATAACAAATTACCTTCTTCTACTTCAATTCCTTCAGATTTCAATAAATATCGAAGTCTATATATCTCTTCTTTGAGTTCACGAATAAGTTTAGCATTAGCATCTTCATTGATGATAGCCTTACATACTATTTGTTTTGCACGGTCAGCATACCTATAATATTTTAATTAATAATTTATTTAATTATTTATTAATATGTTATTTCTGGAAATAGATTTATTTTAATGATTAATTACCTTAAAGTAGATAATGTTTCATCATAATTTATGTCTGCTGGACTAATAGCAGCAATCATAGCAGTCTTAGAGTTTCCACCAAGATTTTCTCTTAAAAGCCACGTTAACACAGAGTCACGGTAAGGAATAAAATCACTTTTTTTCTTTTTTTTTGAAGCCTAAATTATTAAAATAAATAGTACGGTATTATTTCAAATAACAAAATATTTTAACTAATAATTCAAATACTTACAGACTGTTTGTAAAGTGGAATCATGAAACACAAAAATAATAAATAAATATGTGTGATATTATTACAGATATAGTAATATTATATAATATAGTTATATTATTATAATAAAGAATACCAAATTACAGTAAAAGTACACATTTTAATTACAAAATATTACATTTAATTTGATTTTTCAGTTATTTAGTTTTAAAATGCGAGTTAACTTACTCTACATTTTTCTTTTTTTAATAGACCATGTGAAGAAAAAATAATTGTTTCACTCAACAACAATAATACCAATAAACCTCCCCACTATAGATTCTGAGTGGAGCATAGAAGTTAGTGTTTTTACAATGATATTTATTATATATTAATATTAATATTTTTTTCTAAATACTATTTACTTTTAGATTTTGAATGAAGTGAAGACGCTAATGTTTTTACAATCCAAATTAGGGTTTGGAACTTGTTGCATTTGCATATTCTTTATTAATGGCTACAGAATAATCTAAGTGAGATATAAATTTGTTTAAGACATAATGGATTCAAATACAATAATATTTTGTGCCCATTTTTGTATATTTTGTGATTTATTAGAAAAAACACATATTTGACAAATTTCTAGAGTAATTATGCATATTTGACAAATTTATTTCATATTTATTCATATAATATGACAAATTTATAACACATTTATGCATTTTTACATTTTAAACTTAATATATTTATTTTAAAGGTTGACATCATTTTAGATACTGAGCGGAGCGAAGAATGTATTGGTCTATAAATTTGTGTTATTTTTTTTTTTTTGTTTTATTGAAGAAATTATTTATTGTTTCTTTAAAATGTAATACACCCACCGAGAGTATTCTACCCGAGGAGCGAAGAACATCCATGGTATATTTTCTATAATTTGTGTGCAATAAGTCCCGAATCCTAACAATGATGTTCTTTTCTTCTTCTTCTTTTTTTTTTCTGTAAAAACTTTTTTGTATGAATCTACTTGTCTAAAAGTCTTGATCAGCAACTTTTTGAAACTGGATTTACATCTAGTTGGTACTTTAAAGAGGTCATTTTATCAATTTCTCAATTTTTAAATTTTTTTTTGAAAAAAAACAACCCGAAAATTGATAAAAGCCCTGATTATCATTATCAATACAATAAGTATTGTTTTCTAATTGAATTGTATTTAACACTAGATGACAATGGAGGGAGGTTCGATATATTAATATTTAAATTTTCATTCAATGTTTTTTAGATTCTGAGCAAAGTGAAGAAGCTAGTGTTTTTACATTGATGTTTATTATTTTTTTTTCTGTGTACAACTTTTCGTATAGAAATACTTGTCCAAAAGTTTCGATCAATAACTTTTTGAAACAGGATTTGCCTCTAGATTGTACTTTAGAGAGGTCATTTTTTGAATTTCTCAATTCTTCAATTTTTTTTTT
>JAIPRM010005816.1:0-19808 GCA_025469315.1 Stegophylla sp. TES_Ste_2020 | reverse complement strand
AATCGGTACCAACGAAGAGGTGTAAACGGTAGACCGAACGCGAACGAACGCCCATTTGAGCCATTCGTTCGCCTTCGTCGCGGTTCGAATTGGTGGCGGTAAGATCAAAGAAATCGATATTTAGTACTTAACCTAACCGAGCGAAAGCAGGCGAATGCTATCGAACGCAAAAGAATAATCACGAGCGAATAGTTTGTACGGTGGGGCCGAATCTCGAACGAATTCGTTCGGTAGCAATTTGTACCATTCGTTCGCGTTCGCGGCCTTAATGTAAACGCACCATAAGATATTCTTGGTTGGTGCACTGAATTTTAAAGAAACGATAGATCATTTCTTTAATAAAATGATGACCGGAGCTTCAGTTGATAAACAATTATAATTGTCGGTTAGGTTATATTTAACAACTCTTTTTTTAATAACATTGGGTGATTATTATTTATCTGATATCATTTTTTTCGAGTTGAATCGAGTTATAAAGTCAAATCTTGAAATTAGCTAATAAATGTTTTGACAAAATACTAAAAACAATAATAATCCATTTTTATAACAAAAAATAATCAGTCATCCATTAATTGGTATTTGGTTATTAATATGGGAATTATTTGGTTTTTGTACTAGTTTTTACGTTTATTTTTTCTATATTAAGGTGGAATAAACTCGTCTATTTCTTTTTTCAAACGTCGAGTAATCAATCAACACGATTATTTAATAAAAGAATAATCTATTTCCAATTCGTGAAAATGATACATTTTGTATTATACTACGTAATAACAAGGAAATATTTGAATTAACTGTAAAAATTCTAATTTTAATTCTAAACGCTTGTAAAAAATAATTCATACAGCCAACATTTTTAAAATTATACACCGTACACAAAAACACATTATGAATGATTATATGTAATTTTGTCACGCGTCCATTCATTGCATTTAGACGCACAATTCGATGCTGACGAGATATCATCTCGTGTAATTTCAACGTGTAATTTTCATTTTAGTCGCACGTCGTTTCATCGCATATTAATATATTTTATTAGATATTTTAAATACTACAAATAATTTTATATAACAGTAATTTTGTTTTATTTACAAAATGTCAAATAAAATTATAATAAAATATACAAGATTTAAATACCAAACACCTTGGGTTAGATACTCTTAGCAATTGAGTTGAATTTTAAAGAAACGATAAATCATTTCTTCAATAAAACGGTTCTGAGCGAAGCTTCAAATACTATACAATAACTGTCGATAAAGTTATATTTAACAAAATGTTATTTAATAATGTTGGGTACTCGATAATTGTGTGCGTGGGTGTACGTGTGTGTGTGTGCGCGCGCGCATATTAAAAATTAATTTTTAAAAATTAATAAATTATCAACCTTTTAGTGAATAGTATCATTAGCATTTTTGTCTTTTTATTGGAATATTTGGGTTTTGAGCTATTTATTTATAGAATTAACTTTTTTTCCAACAATATAGTCGAATAAAATTCAATCAATTTTTTCAAATGTCCAATACTATTATTGATAACACAAGAATCCATGTCTATTTTTATTTATATTGAAATATTTATAGCATTTAATTTTTATAGTAATATTTCCATACTTTTTTCGATTTTTTTCAATCAAAACATTTTTTTCTACCTAATATTAAAAAAAGAAGAAATATAATTTCTTCTACCAAAATATTTGCAATGTAATTCTCCATCTATGTACCAAATTGCATAAACATCGGCTGAATCAATTATTTTTTATTTGCTTTTAAGTGTGTATTTTTATGTAAAAATAATCAATTCTGTCAAAATTCCAACTTTAAACGGTTGTAAAAACAAAAGTTGACTCACCATTTTTGAGATTTCTTAAGTACCGTTGGTAATACATATGTTTGTATTAATTTTTCACGTCTAAATATCCATTCATTAAAACGTTATGGAATAAAAACTTACATTTATGTGAAATTTGCAATTTTTTTCAAAATTTTCAAATTATTTCAAAATTGATCAAAGGTTTTTGAAAATTTTGAGGTATGCACGTTACCATTTGTAGTAGTTGGTGAATATTTCAAGTTTCTATCTTTATTATTTTGGAAGTAATTACTAAAATTGATTTCACAATAATATTTATTTCGGTATTTCCAGAAAATTCGTCAGTATTTTTTAATCAAAACCATATAAAAATTTCAATTATTCGATGGTATAAAATTTTCTTTCACCAAAATATTCGCCTTGTAATTTTCTATCTGTGTACCAAATTTCGTAAAGATCGGTCGTACCAAATATCAATTATTTTTCATATGTGTTGAAGTATATGATTTTAAGTAAAACTAATGAATTCAGTCAAAAAGACAACTTTAAACAGTTATAAAAAAAACATGACTTACAATTTTTGAGATTTTTACAGTACTGTTAGTAATACACATGAATATGTTTGTATTAATCTATAATTATATCATTATATTATATTATATTAATTAAATTATTATATGTTATAGTATGTATTATTCTCTAATTTTAATATTTAGACATTAAAATTGTAAGTATTGATTATGAACTTACAAAAACGAGAAATTTTCAATACTTTCAAACTTCTGCACTTGCCTCAAAATTGACCAAATGTTTTTGAAAATTTTGTGAGGTGTGCGTGTGACTATTTTTATTAATTAGTGGAAGTTTAAAATTTCTAATTACATTATTTTTCAAGTTATGTTAAAAAAAGCCGGACATACTTCGCACGATGGGTGTTCTTCGCACGAAGGGTGTATTTAATTTTAAAGAAACGATAAATAATTTCTTCAATAAAATGATTCTGAACGAGGGAAGTTAATAATATAAAAAATTAATAAAAAAAAAAAATTTTAGAAAAATGTCCATAATTTTTTTTTCACATTTTCAAAATTTTTTTGCGCCAAAATCTTTCTTATATGATTTCCTATCTATGTTTAAATTTTCATGAAATTCGGATCGGAAATTGATGGTTTCCAAGTCGTTTTTGTCATATTTTGGGTAGTTTTTTCCAAAAAAAAAAACTGAAGAATTGAGAAATTCAAAAAATTACCTCTCTAAAGTACAATCTAGAGACAAATCCGGTTTTTGTCAATTTTTGGGTGTTGTAGGCATGCACTTAGCAAAATAATGAGAATTTTGAAAAATGACCTTCCTAAATTACTGGCTAGACAATACTTTCGATTTATAGAGTTACTGATCAAAACTTTTCGACAGTTTTTCTATACATTCCGTATGTATGTAAACACTGTCTAGTGCTTACATACAAACGGGGGAAAAACCCACAGATTTGTAAAACCAATGCATTTCGTCGCTTTACTCAGAAACTAAAATTATAATTTAAATAAAATATTTAAAAAAGTGTGTACTTTGCACCTTGGATGAAACATTCTTGACCGGTGTGTTGAATTTTAAAGAAACGATAAATCATTTCTTTAATAAAACGATTCTGAGCAGAGCTTAAACATTATTATAATTTGATTAAACACAATTATAATTATCAGTTATGCAGAATTGAACTGAAATATATTTTCTTATACTCAACATTTACGAAAAACGAAAATTGATTTTTATATACTCATATAAGACACCTAATGAATACTTATCATAAATCAACATTATTGACTTTAAACATAATTAGTACTAATCTTTATTGCGGTATTTCTAGTCCCTCGCGGTTAAAAAAAAGGGCAAAATATTTTGTTTACCGAGTAAGATTCTTATTGAGAAATTTGAATAATGACAACTGTAAAAATCCATCTGAGTGTAATTTAAAATCTATAAAGTTATTGATCGAAACTTTTAGACAGATAACTTTATACGAAAAGTGTTTACAAAAACAGAAAAACAAAACATCATTGTAAAATCATAAGCTTCTTAACTATCGCTCAGAATCTAAAAAATACACTAGAAATAAAATATAAAGTAAAGTATTATAATTTATGAAAATATATATTATGATTTATTGGAAACACCTTTTAAAACCTTGCTTATTGGAGCTTGGAACTGTCATGTTTTGTATTATGGGGAATATATATATATATATATGTGTGTGTGTGTGTGTCTGTGTGTATATATATATATATATATATATATGTATATGTATGTGCGTGTATGTGTGTACGGATATATGCATATATGCGCGTAGACAATGCCCGTAGAAATATTTTAGCATAGTAAGTAAATTTAAGGCCTGTGGGAATATTAGGATTAAATGTTGATGAAGCAAATGAGCGGAAACAAAAAAAATGTATAACGTTCTAGAAATCTTAAGTAGCTACTACTATAGCAGCGCTAAAATAGTTTTAAATTAAATTTTTTAATAATGTAAAAGGCCATAGAAGGGGGTCGTCATCGGACTCGATCGAAGCCACCGCCTATTCGAAAAGACGACGGGTTCGTCAGTTCTGGTGTAGGACTCACTTCGGCGGAAAGCTGACTTTAAAATATCTATGTGAGTAATACAGTAGAGATATATTTTATTTTATTTTGTATTCTCTAAGGCAGTTAGCCAGAGACATTTATTTTTTCAATTGTATTATTGAAACATAAGTCTCAAATTAATTTTTAAAATTAGTTTAAACAATTTTTGTTGAAAAGAAAAATAATAAATATTTAAATTCAATATTTTAAAACTGAGTGTTAATTTTATTTACGAGAGTAGAGAAATCTTTTTTTTATATATTATTTAATCGAGCGTAATCATATATTTTTATTTAACTTTAAATACTATAAAGAACTACTGTGTTTAAATTTTCATATAGAGCTCGTTATCGTGGCCAATATAGAAAAAAACACAGTATTGTTCTTAGAGAAACGAAAACGTCACTCTGGATATTCCAATGCTCGTTATCGTGGACAGTTGTCCAGAGTAAAAGGACTCTAGAGAACCTTCAGAATAAATCCTGAGATAGTCAAACGTTTATTCATATTGCGTGAGCTCGTTATCGTGACCTCTTTAAGGAAAAATAAACGTGAGACTTTTCGAGGGTATCTGTTGCGACTTGTTTGACGGTCCCGTAGTTTTCCTGACTCGAAAATATTATATGCCGTTACGGACGACTAAAATAAGTCACACCGTATACGACACATGATCGATAACAAAAAACTTACCCGGAACTAACGATAAGTTAGAGGTTAGCACAATAGATTTTCAGTAATGATAAGTCTTACACGACCAATTATTTCCAATTTTTTTGAATCTTTAAACAAAGAAAACTTAGCAAAGAATTTCTGAATATTTATCATGTAATATAAATACCTATGTATAATGATTCATCTAATACATTACTAAACTTACGTCCAAATATAAATAATATTCCAATATGCAAGGTTTTAAAAGGTATTTCTCACAGTTTCTATTTTCATAAATAATAATGTTTTATTTTTTGAGTGTTATTTTAAAATATTTTGTTCAAATTACACATAATTTTTTGTACTATATTGGTAAATAATATTGCTACTAGATTAAAAATAATTAAGATAAGTAAAGTAAAGTAAAGCAAAATTAAGTAATGTAAAGTAATGACAAGAAAGCAGGACATACTTCGCACCGTGGGTATTTTTCGTTCCATGAGCCAGATATGTGTTTAATTCTAAAGAAATGATAAATCATTTCTTCAATAATACGATTCTGAACGAATGAAGTTAAAAATATTAAAAAAAATAACAGTCGCCATTTTTAACACACCCAGCAATTATATTAATTTATATATTATTATTTTAATTTAAAATTATAATAATAATTTATATTATTAACTTCTTTCGCTCAGAAATGTCTTAGTGAAGAAATTATTTATTGTTTCTTTAAAATTTAATACACCCCGACCCCACCCACCAAGAGCTTCATACCCGAGATGCGAAGAATACTCGTCATGCGAAGAAGACCCATCGTGCGAAGTATGTCCGGATTTTTATTAATGATTAGGAAATTATTTTATAAGTTTAATAAAAATGAAAAAAAGATTACGCGAAATAAGCCTTTTTGGTTATGCCTCTATAATCACATTACTCAACCAATAATCCATTAGCATGTGAAGCGTTAATAAAAAAAATAATAACTATTATATGGCAAAAATCATAGATGAAAAAATTTAATTTACATATTTATCTAGGTAAAAATTTAATGTTTTATCTTCATATTAATCTAGATGTTTATTTAGCTAGTTACCTAATATTTATCTAGATATTATTTTTGCTATCTGAACTCAACACTACAACCAGTAAACATTATTATACTTTATTTAAGAAGTATGAATACTCGATGACACCACTTGATATATCACTGTGTATTCTGCACTAATCGAAAGAACAATAATTGTGTGACGCGTGTAGAACCCTTCAATGTGCAGGTACAGAGTTATTTAATATGACAAAATTATTTTAAAACAATTTTGTGTGTTTTTTTTTAAACCTCCCAAAGGCGTATCCTAAATAATTATTTCCAATAAGATAATATTTTATTTGTCCGTAGTTTTCCCTTAATTCACATTATGACATCGCGTCGAGGGCGGTAGCTTGTAATTTATTACGGGTTCGATTTGGGTGTGTTTTCGTTTGTCAGAACATATATTATATAAGACCATCATATAATTATTTCGGAAGGTTACTTCGATGTAGTTTTAGATACCTTAACTTACTGATCGAAAATTCTGGATTAGTATGTCTTCATGAAAAAGTATTTTCAGAAAGAAAAAGTTAAGTAAAGTATAGAAAAGAAAGCCCAACGTACTGCGCACCACGAATATTCTTCGCTCTTCGGATTAGATACTCTTAAAGGGTGTGTATGATTTTAAAAAAACGATAAATTATCTCTTCGATAAGACGATTCTGAACGAAAGAAGTTAATAATATAAAGAATAATAATAGCTTTCATTTTCAACACACTCTCCAAGAGTATCTGACCCGATGAGCGAAGAATATCCGTGGTGCAAATTAAGTCTGGCTTTCTTGTCTATACTTTACTTTACTTTACTTTTTTCATCTAATAAAGGAAAAAAGATAAGAAAAAAGAGTGTAAGGAAAATAACTCAAATTTTTTTTCACTTTTTCAAAATTTTTTTACGCAAAAATATTTCTTATATTATTATCCATCTTTATTTAAATTTTCATAAAATTCGGATCAAAAATTGATGGTTATCGAGTCTTTTTTGTCAACTTTTAGGTATTTTTTTTTCAAAAAAATTAAGAATTCAAAAGTTCAAAAAAATTTTTTTTTATAGTTTTATAAAAAACTTTTTTAAATACCAATTAGAGGCAAATCCGGTCTCAAAAAGTTGCTGATCTAGACTTTTAGACAAGTAGACCCATATAACAAAGTGTTCATAAACAACAAAGAAGATTTCTATACGAAAAAGTGTTCACAGAAAGAGAAAAAATAAAAAAAAATGTAAAAAAATTAAACATCATTGTAAAATCATAAGCTTCTTCACTTCGTTCAAAATCTAAAACAAAAATAAAGGAAGAAAAATAAATAAACGTAATTGTAAAAACACTAGCTTCTTTACTTCGTTCAGAATCTAAAAATAAATATAAACGTCATTATAAAATCATAAGCTCCTTAATTCTGTTCAGAATCTAAAATTATACAAATAAAATAAAATATGCAATTCAATAATATAACTAACGAAACAGATATTTTCTTATTAAATTCTGCAAGTAACAACATCATATTTATACAATAATACATAAAATAAAAATAAAATAATACTAAATACATTAAAGATATCAGAGTATTCCCATGAATTTGATCGAAGTATTTTCCGAGTAAGATATTTTTGGTAATAAGTGTAGCTGGAATATACAAAATTTTAACCAGCTACAGTTAAAACCAAAGAATACATTACCCAAAATCTAGTTACAGTGAGTTTCCAATGTATAAATGATACAAATATCCAAGTTCCTGGGTAGTAAATACATAATATCATTGCAAAAAAATAAAAGAATAAACAAATAATTAAAATTCCAAAACATAATGATTTTTCAGAACATATTGAAATCAATTCATTAGTTTATTATATACATACAAAGTATAAAGCATTATAAATATTATTATTTAATTATTTTCTTAATTATTTAATATACTATTATCTTATATTAATATTAATATAATAAAATATATATTAATAATTATATTATTATAAATTAACATAGTAGGTACATATTTATGTGGATGATAACTGATAAGTATATAAACGAAAATAATTCGTATCAGTACATGAGAATTTGAAATTATTGTTATACATAGTCAATAAAAGTCAACAAATTATGATATCAGCTGTTATATTATCATGCATATTTATATGGTAGACCATGGAGAAAAATAATGACTAAGTCAAAAATAATATAATATAAAATATACAATATTTTTGCAATTTATGAGCGTAAACAATCAATTACGAATATCTATTCTAGTCACAATTTCAACATCTAATGACACTAAGAATGATACCCGTAATCGACAGTCTATAAGCATTTAGAAACATTCTTAGACGAAATCTGAAAAAAAAAAAAAAGATGTATTCCACATAATTTAAACAAATCATTTAAATTACTTATATAAATAAAGAAACAGATGTTTTCTTATGAAATTCTGCAGATAACAAAAATGTCCTTAGTCCTTAGATAAAAATATATAAAAATTCTAATGACAATTGATGTTATCTGATTACCAGAGTATTTGCATAAATGTGAACGAGGTATTTTCAAGTAAAGTATTCTTGGTAATTAATACAGCTGGAATATACATTTTAACCAGCCATAAATATTACCAAAGAATACATTACCAAGAATCCAGTTACGGGAAGTCTTCAATGTTTAGACGATGCAGATATCCATATTCTAGCTACTAATTACACAATATCTTGGCAAAATAATAATAATATATAAAAATTCTAAAGACAATTGAGGTTATCTGATTACCAGAGTATTTGCATAAATGTGAACGAAGTATTTTCAAGTAAAGTATTCTTGGTAATTAATACAGCTGGAATATACATTTTAACCAGCTATATGTATTACCAAAGAATACATTACCAAGAATCCAGTCACAGAAAGTCTTCAATGTTTAGACGATGCAGATATTCATATTCTACATAGCTACTAATTACACAATATTTTGGCAAAATAATAATAATAAAATACAAAACATAACTAAAGAAACATACGTTTTTTTTTATGAAATTCGTTGGTAACAAAAATGTTTTTGATAAAAAAATGTAAAAAGGCCGGACAAACTTTGAACCATGGATTTATTTCCCTTTGCGGGTAGAATATTCTTGGCGGGTGTATTGAATTTTAAAGAAACGATAAATCATTTCTTCAATAAATCGATTCTGAGCAGAGGTTCAATTATTATACAGTAACCACGTAACAATAATTACTACGTTTCCATGGTTACAGGATAAGGTAGAATAGGGTAGCGTATTGTTAGTAGGGGTAAGGTGATAGGGTGGGTAGGGGGTCAGAGTCTTGAGTTTGGGGGTCATAGGAAGGGGATCAAGGTCTTGGATAGGGGTTGGTTTATTGGTCGGGGGAGGGTACCAACCATGGCGACAAGTGTAAACCCTTTGAAATAATGTGAATTTCGAAAAATGCTAAGTATAAAATACCATCTAGAGCCGGATCTGGATTCAAAAAGTGGCTAATTGAAACTTTTGAATTAGTATTTTTATACGCAAAAATTTTTACAGAACGGAAAAAAATAAACATCAATTTAAATTCATAAGCGAAGATCTCTGCTCAGAATCTAAAATTTTAAAAACGATTTGTTACCAGAGAATATGCATAAATATGATCGAAGTCTTTTCCAAGTAATGTATTTTTGGTAATAAGCATAGCTGGAATACACAACATTTTAACCAGCTAAGATTAAAACCAAAGAACACAATACGCAGAAACCAATTACGGCGAGTTTCCAGTATTTAGGTGATGCAAATATCCATATTGTACCTACTACATAGACAATATTTTAACAATAAAAAAAAAGAAATCAATTACAAAACATAACTATAGAAAATAATGTTTCCTAATGATATTCAGTGGGTAGCAAAAATGTCTTTAAATGAAAAAAATATTAAAATTCTAAATACAATTTAAGTTAACAGTGTAGGTATTTGCATAAATATGAATGACATATTTTCCAAGTAAAGTATACTTGTTAATTAATATAGCTGGAATACATATCATTTTAAACTATTAGACAAACTACTAATAAATACATTAGACTTGAATCAAATTACAGTAAGTTTCCTATGTTTAGATAATTATACAATATTTCGAAAAAAAAAAAATAATAATAATAATTATAATTATAAAATACAAAATATTACTAAAGAAACTGATGTTCTTTTATGAAATTCTATGGGTAGCAAAAATGTCTTTAGATAAAAAAAATATAAAATTTCTAAAGACGATTTAAGTTAAACCAGAGAATTTGCATAAATATGAATATAGACTTTTTCAAGTATAGTATGAATATCATTGAATATAGTTGGTATACACATAATTTTAAATCCTCTCCGTTTAATAACATTAAATATTATACCCCGTGTCTTACTATGGTGAGTTGTCAATATTTTATCTTCAATAATTAAATCGCGTTGTTCTTAAATGTAATGTAATGAACTAACTTATACATAAAAGGTAAAAATAAAAACAAATTTTTGTTCATCCTCGTTCATGTGATTAAGTTCAAAAATGTAAACAATCAAAATTTAAATTTGATTTTATTTTAAACATACAACGGGTAAAAAATTTAACATGGTATGGGTTTATATGTACCTAGTACCTACCCATAATGAGTAAATATTTAACAATATATTATAGTAGTAAGTATTTGGGTATTTAAATTATTTTTATATATTATAGGTGCATAATTTTATATAAACACAAAAGTCGAATAAATACGTAATGGGTTATATAATACGTATTTATATGATAATAGGGGTGCTATTATAAAAAATTATTAATCAAATAAAACATAAATACAATACAATACAATAATTGCGATTTGTGATTGCGTTAATCAACAATTGCGGAAAATATCAAGCGTCACGATTTTAACATTTGATGTCACTAAGAATAGTTCCACATTCGATGGTCAACATGCATATAGAATGTAGATACTATTGTATATTATATAGATTGTAATTAATAATAAAAATTACTGTTTACTTAGCGATCTGCTTGTGAATAAAATGAAATTTTATTTTTTCCGTTAGTAAAAACAATGACAATTTAAAATATGCAACAGTAGAAATGTATTCACGTTTAACCGATTTCCCCTGATATACACTGAACATGGTATTACAAACGTATTGCCCGACGTTATTTTAAATATTATATTTAATTTGTTCGAACATCGCGTGAAGCACAATACGTGAACATTTGAGTGAATGAAAATTATTAAATAATACGTAACTACAACGTCCAAGACCATCGTCTTCTACAGCGTGTAGTAAGCGGTGTGAGCAATGGTAGTGGGGATGGATGGTGGTGTTCGGGGATGGGAGAAAGGTAGATGTTAGTGGTTAACGTTAACATCACGGACGACTCGCGGACCCTACAGAAAGATTTAAAAATCACCAGCTGTGATACCGAATTATTCCAGACCTCTCCACGTCATTATTCATCGTATTGTCTGTGTCGAAAAAGGAGTAAAATTCTTTACTATATATATATATATATATATGTGTGTGTGTGTGTGTGTGTGTGTGTGTGTGTGTGTGTAATTGCTTGGATTGCATCCTGAATAGTGTTAGGTATATAAAAATGAATAGTATTACATCAGCCCTCGTAATACTTATTAAAGCACATTTATTATTATAACATAAATATATTTTATTATTATTATAACACTGTATGTAAGGTGATATTAGTCAATTTCAGAGCCAATAAGAAAATAATACGACTGTGTATTTTCATAGGAAAATTATCGAATCAACATCTAATTAATTGCATTTGCTATGATCTAAGAAATAAAAAAGAAAGCCGGACATAATCCGCACCACGGATATTTTTCATTCTTCGGCTCAGATACTCTTAGTGGGTCTGTAGAATTTTAAATAAATGATAAATAATTTCTCCAATAAGACGATTCTGAACAAAGAAAGTTAATAATATAAAGGACAATAATAGTCGCCATTTTCAACACATCTATACCAAGAGTATCTGACACAAAGAGCGAAGAATATCTGTGGTGCGAAGTATGTCCGGCTTTCTTGTCTATACGTCTTTACTTTATTATACTTTACTTTACATTGCTCTTTTTTATCCAATAAATAAATAAAAAGAAAAAAATTAATAAGAAACAAGTGTTAGAAAAATTTCCAATTTTTTTTTTTTCATATTTTCAAAATTTTCTTACGCTAAAATGTTTTTCACATTATTGTCTATCTATGTATACATTTTTATAAAGTTAGTTTTGATCAAAAAATTATGGTTTCCGAGTCTTTTTGGGTAGTTTTTCCAGAAAAAAAAATGAAGAATTGAGAAATTCAAAAAATGACTTCTTTAAAGTACCAACTAGAGAAAAATCCGATTTCAAAAAGTTGTTGATCGAAATTTTTGGACTAGTAGATCTATTCGAAAAAGTGCTCACAGAAAAAAATAAACATCATTGCAAAAACACTAGCTTCTTCATTTAGTTCAGAATCTAATATGATCAACTATTTAGAAAAGTCCCATAAAATAGGCTTTTACTTGTATAAGTTAAACCTTTTGACACTTATCAAGTATCAGCAATTGCTTTGCCTTAATACGATAAATTACAAATACCCGGCGCCTATATGCACACACACACACATCGAGTACACGATATACGTAATTAAGCGCACAGCTCCCATACTAAAATATCATTATTATTATTATTATTATTATCATCGCATATTATTATTTTTTTTGGAAACACATGATTTAAACTTTCTCTCATCTATTAATTTCGTCCTTTATAAACCATTAGACTACTTATCGACGGATTTTTTCCTCCTTATTTAATACACGGCCGACAACAACGAAAACGTGTATTTCGTGCGGGAATTCAAAACGGACCAATCAGAAGACGGCAGATGCCACCGAATCAATAAGTGTTTTGTTAATATTGTATTTTATATGCACGCAGCTCACATAAACTGGCGGCGGAATAATAATAATAATAATAAAAACGTTACAGCGGGCGTTGTGCGTGCGCGCGCGACTTAAAAACTGGTTAAGACGAGACCCCTTCTCGGCCATCCTAACCCGGCTGTTGCGGCGCGCGCAGTTCGGATGCTGTGCTCGAGCACGAACTCATCTCCAACGTGTACGAATAGAACGCGCGATGAGATTACCGGAAAGGTAGCCGTGCAGGAGGAGTCGGGGTGCGGTGATTGTAATAATGGACCTGATCGGGTGGGGGGAGGGGTAGCAAACGAGTGAGAGAGTGCGTGCTCGACTTGTTGTATATTTTTTGAATGCTACGGCTTCCCGACCGGCCAGCTGCCAACGCCACGACATTTACGCCGCGTCCTCATGATCTGAAATCCAGAGTTTTATTTCGTGGTGGTGGTTTGGGGTGTGCTGATTTTTGTCAGCTTCATTTCGAGATTGTTCAATAATACAATAACAGAATTATATAATAATTATTAGAAATCGATACACATGATATTTATGAAAATATAAACACGATTAAATATCCATGCGTTGAGACATATTGTGTACAATATTGTCAACCTTTTAAATAATAAACTGCATACAATGTTACGGTATAATATGGTTTTAATAGCAATTTGAGACGAAATTATAATTTTAAACGCTTGTAAAAAATTATTCGCCCAGACAAAATTATTTATGAATATTTCTTATATTAATGTAATTTAAAATTGATTGAAAAGGCGTTTTTGTAGGTAAAAAAAGTCAATTTCCTAATTTATACATTTCATTTTAAATTATCAGATTTTTTTTGAAACTGAGTAAAGTTTATATTTTTTCAGTTAAATTAAAAAAAAAAAAATTAGATCTATTACAGTTATAAGTTACTATTTTTAACCAACCTCAAATTATAATTCCTCTAAAAAAAAAAACTTGAATACGTATCTTCAACAAGTATATGACCATAATAATATGATAACTATAACGCACTTCAGAAGTCATATCCTATGATAATTGCGTACTGTATATTATATTATATAGCCCACAACAATAATGTAAACGTTATAACTGATACAAAATAGTATATTATAGTGTTATACATGATTATAAAACCGTGTTTTATATTATGTATATTTTATGATTTCGTGATAGGTATATGCGCACACTGAGTGTTGAGAGCACATGCACACAGTATATACGGTTACGACTTAAAACGACGTGAACTCGTGCACCTGGCTTCTGAAAACTGCGAAAGGTAGAATTCGTCGGTGAGGAGGGCAAAGGGTCGTAAATAACTATACAATCGGTAAATAGGTACTAGCATATTATACAACGTGAACTGATGCCGTAGATATGCCGGGGATGAGAAGATCGATTGCGAAAAACACACAGTCATATACACTCACTTACCCATAGACACACATACGCGGGACAAAAGGTGTATTAAAAAACGCAGAGGATACTACTAGGGTATACTATAAGCCAAATCAGTGGAAGATGACCTGTGGACCCAGCACAGTAATCAGTGTTTTAGATTCTGAATTTTTTATTTTTTTTTTTTTTAGGGAGAGAACTACTTAAAATTTGATAAAAAAGACTCGGAAATTATCATTTTTCGATCCAAACTTTATGAAAATTTAAACGTAGATAGTCAATGAGAAATACTATGGCGTAAAAACATTTTGAAAATGTAAAAGAAAATTTTGAACATTTTTCTATCAATTTTTTTTCTCATCAATTATTTTTTTCTTTTCTTTATTTATTAGATAAAAAAATGTAAAGTATAGACAAGAAAGTCGGACATACTTCGCACCACGGATATTCTCAATTTAATCAAGCTGTTTAGTGTTCTAATAGAAAAATAATATGTATCGATATCACCGACATCGTAATTAACTAAAAATAAAAAATGTAGGTATTTTATACTTTGGGATATTTTCACAATAATAGATTTAATTAAAAAGTATACGTTGTATACCACCGTATACCTTCCACTACACCCTGTTAATATCCCTTATCGCGTTGAAATAGAATAATTGTTACGAACACGAATAGTCTTGCTCTTGTGGCGCCACAGTGGTCGAGGTGAGATAATGAATGCGTGTCCGAGTCGCGTCTCTTGCAAGTACGTAGAGAGGTAAAGACTACAGGTAAACCAGCAGTAGCGCTTCCCCCTTCCGTTCAAGGTTATCGTTAATATATATATATATATATATATTATATTGTACATTTACTTGTTTTTAAGATGCGAGACAATGGTAGGAGAAAATAAAATATAAATATAAATATATATATATTTATATATATATATATATACTCGTATAAATCTCAGAATAAAGGACGTGGTGGTAATGATGATAGACGATTTACCACGTAAAATTATCTGTATTGTAAATACACACACTGCAGTGTCACCGTTTGTAGAGAGCCCTCTAAAATATTATGTAAATGTATAGGCTAGGATTAAACAGTTAGCTCCTGTTTTGGTTAATCAAGCTCTGCATAATCATACACTTTGTACACAACATTATTCTCGGGCACAAGTATGGCATTACACATATCAATAGGACGTGTATTACTCGAGGAGAGTAATGTCAGTTTTCATCTGTATTATTTTTATTTCGCGCATTTTATTTATAACATACTAAAAAGTGTTATACGTATTTGATATTTTTCCGCAGACGGAAAAATAATAATAATAATAACCGATCGGTAAAAATTCGAAGTCGCGTCACTACTGTGGAAATTAAACCGGCATAAAAATGTAACGTACGCACTGACAAGCGAGTCACGTACTACATGGGTAGGTTAGCTGCAAATAGTTTCGGCTAACAATACGTGCCGGGCAGGGTGTAGAGAAGATTTCGCATTACACCGTGACGCCGAGTACCTAATATACTGATCAGAACCGGCATAACCGGAGCAATTATTTTTCCTATGTATACGATTTGTATCGAACAACTTTATCGATAATATAATAATTTAAATACAGTAGAATCTTGGTAATTCGACAGATATCAGACCACTCTAGTGCCGGTTCACATAAAAACGCATTTTTACTTATTCAATTATACATTTTTACTTTATTTATTATGTATAACATATAAATAATACATACACTCTGTATTTAATTAATTTAATAATATAATATCTAACAGGTTTATTCAGATATAATCAGTTAATAATTAGTTTTATCGTTTACGAAAGTAATTTTATGGTTATTTGCCACATATGTACATATTGAGTATAGGTTAATATTGGCCTGATTACTGGACGTACCGGATTACCGAGATTTTACTGTATACAGAAAATAGGTATCGATATTTATGCGTAGCAGTGGCGGATCCAAGGGGGGGGCAATAGGGTAAATACCCCTCCCTTGAGCTTATTAAATAAAAATGTATTACATTGTGACTTGTGAGAAATACTAGTTTTATTCAGCATTATAACGATAATAAATTTTAATTACCCCCCCCTTGAAAAATTTCTGGATCCGCCACTGATGCGTAGATCGATGTATTGCCATCCGAAGGAATGGTTAACACATCTGGGAGCCACTTCGGGTCGGTAAAGGCGTATAAGGTATTTTACGCGCGGTGAGGTATGACAACGATTTACGTACAGTGTCAATGTGGAGCATAGGAAGTCACTGCTGTATGCATACGGACATATTATTATCATGTCATAAAACAATATTTAAGTGCGGTGACAGGGGAATACCAGAAAAAATCCCCATCGCATATTTAATAACAGAATGCAATCACAATATAAAATACAAATAAATAACATAATAATAATAATAATAATATAGAAAATACAAAAATATAACAATAATTTTTACTCACCACTTGCTGGCATACGCGTACCGCTACTCACAAAAATAATTGTGGTTGCTACGATGTTGATGCACATTGACTTTGGAGATATCTACGTTGTCAGCTATGGATAAACAAACACACAAAAAAAAAATGACAATTCAAACAAAAATAAAAAAAATTAAAGTACCAAAAATCTAAAAAATTCTCGAAATGGATTACTATCGAGTTGAATAGATTTACGACACACAGTAGAGACGTTAACTAGGAGTACTGCATGAACAGCACTAATACAAAATGGCTTAATACATACCATTTTATCGACAACAGTAGAGAGAGTGGACGTGTTTGCGGCGGCGGTGGCGGCGGTGCAGTGGCGACGATGCTGCAGTGGCGGTGGTTGTGTGTGTGGCCACAAAGTTAGTTGTGTAGGTAGGAGGATGGTAGTGGTGGTGGAGGTGGTGTAGCTGGTGTGGCGATGAAGGTACAGATGGTCCTCGACTACTATGCTAGCATGATTTTGCTTTCATCATTTTGCAGTAAATAAAATGGATATTGTTATGATGTAAGGTATGCAGGTGGTTCGCCTCCGTCCCTTTGCCTTCTCAGTTTATATGGTAGGCTATTATAATATAAGGTGATTTATACAGGATTGTCCTTGAATTAAATTTTTTATACTTTTCCACTGGAAAGCAACAAAATATATATTATAGAACGCATTTTATCTCGTTTACTAAGCCAATTAAAATTATTCTTCCAGCACAAAAATTATAAAATAACGTTATTAATAGGACTAGGGTTTATATGCATTCGCGTGTTTTTTTTTTCTTCGGAACACCTGATTAATAATTTGATTTTAAATGTTTACGATTATTGTTTATGATAATTTTGAGCTTAATGGTGGTTACTTGTTGCATGTTGCATGACATTGTGTTAATTAATTAACATGTTTATTAATTAATAAATAAACAGATTGTGTTTCAAATAAAATGCATATTATTGCATATTTGAACTATAAACATGTAAAATGAATTTTCTATGGTACCTATATACCATAAACTATAATAATGATGTGTGTGGTTTGTGAATCGAAGTCATTTTGACTTTTTCCATTGAAAATGCTAAAAATATAAACCTAACCGTACAGAACTTCGGCTGTATATCAACGAATTTTTTGATACAGTTTTTGAGACCGATGGAAAGCATTATACTGTAATATTTGTAACCAATTTTATTGATTTCAATTCTTTTTACATTTTAAATACAGCAAAATCCTTAATAATTTACAATGAAGAGGAAAATTGAAACAAGCATTTATGAAAGAAGCATTCGATAATATTAAAACATCGGTTGTTTACATGAATTTTATAACTCTTAAAAATTTAGTTTTTTTTTTATTTTAAGTGTCATATTTTTACGTATTTTTTGTAGCATATTTTCAATATAGGTACCAGATGCATACCTATTTTACTATTTTTTATTGCATATAAATCCTATCATTCCTACGTTTTATTCCACTTGCATTTTAACAATAATAATGGACATTTGTCTAAACATTTTGCGCATTATTTACTTTACCTATAGTCACTTACCTTCCGATTTTCGAATATCAAATGTAAATACCTAGTAGGTGAGAGACGGATACTTGCGGCTCTTTAGGATACGCATCAACATCGAGATTTTATCTTTTACTAACAATTTTTCAAAATATGTAAGTTATAATAATTGTATTAAGCTTAATAATGACATAATGGAACGTATGGAGAATATTGACAAATAAAAAAAAAGAGCACACAGATGAGGCTTTTAATCGTCATGGTTTTGTATTTTTTTTAAATAAAGCTCATCTTACGAAAGATTACCGACCTCTGTACTTCATATTAACTACTGCAGTTGAAACGTTGACTTATAATTTCAAAACCCATTAAATAAATAAGTTTCCGTCTTCTTAAATAAATATCTACTTAAATGTAAAATTATATTTTTCGTCGTCTTCAGAAGACGAGGAAGGTTTAATTTTGACAGCTTTCATAGATGAAATCTATTCAAAGTACATAATTATTTAACTTTAATTTTCATTTATTACATGAATTTATATTCAATATACGGAAAAGAACGTGTAAATTATAATACATCTTGTGATAAGTGCATATTTTAATTGTGTTGAAATAGAAAATAGTACTAGTATATTGCTATATTAAAGCTAAAGTATAGGTTTATGGTATATTAAAATTATTAAATATTATAACGTTATTATATACTAAAGTTTAAGGGTGACTTGGAGCTTATAACATGACATTAACAATGAAAAGATTTTGTTCAATGCGATGCCATGATAAGCAGGCTGGTATTTTGGCATTTAAAAATAAAGTTAATAATTTGTAATAAGCACCTTAGCGGTGGACAAAAAATCATGCCCACAACGAAAACAAAAATTATTGCGCCAACCATCGCTGACGAATTTTCGCCGCGGTAATATTTTTGTTTCAATATGGTTATTCTTAATCTAATCAATGAGCTCAATATTTATCATTACCGCTAACGATTTGGTGTGCGCGAACCTTAACAGATAGCGTAAAATTTGTGGTATTTAATAGAATATATACTCAGTGGCGCAACTAGACCGTCGTATCCCCCGCAATGTGAAGAATGCCATGATTTGAGGGGCTCCATGAATCTTTGTTATAAAATCTTTTACACATATTTTAGATTCTGAACGAAGTGAAGAAGCTTATGATTTTACAATGATGTTTATTTTTTTATTTTTTTTCTCTTTCTGGAAACACTTTTTCGTATAGAAATACTGGACCAAAAGATTCGATCAATATCTCTAAAGAACCGGAATCATACCCAGATGGTACTTTA
>JAIPRM010005815.1:0-19809 GCA_025469315.1 Stegophylla sp. TES_Ste_2020 | reverse complement strand
TCAAAAAGTTATTGATCGAAACTTTTGGACAAGTATTTCTATACGAAAAGTTGTACACAGAAAAAAATAAATAAATAAACATCATTGTAAAAACACTAGCTTCTTCACTTCGCTCAGAATCTAAAATATGATAAATCATTTTTTCAATAAAACGATTCTGAACGAAGGAAGTTTCATATATTGTGTCTTTAAAATTCTACACACATCAAGAGTATCTGACTCGAGGAGCGAAGAATACCCGTGGTTCGAAATATGTCCAGCTTTCTTGTTTATACTTTTCTTTCCTTTACTTTATTTTACTTTTTCAATATTTATTTGTACTCCCTAACCCATACAATTAAAGTATTGAATAAGGGCGGATTAAATTAAATTTTCTAGGGAGACAACAAACTCGGGCCCGGTCCTAGGTATGACTATTCTGACTATTGTAAAATATATAAAATACAATAAATTAAATGTAACATTTAATGCATTATTAAAATATTTAGTCCGTATATTAATACAATGATTTCAATGAAGTTTTTAGAGCATATAAACGATGTACCGCAAGATCCAACACTTAGGTTTAGTTTAATCCATTTAATTCATTTTATAAAAACAATAAATCTTTAAAAAAAATCATTAGATCATGAAGTGTGACAAAAAAAAATAAAAAAATACTCGGTCAAGGTAAATGGTAAAGTGCAAATTGTCAAAGTATATAAATACATTCATAAAATAATTTAACAATAGGACGTAAAAAGATTGTTCATTAATTCTTGTAAGTTGCATACATATATATGTATATTATTATCTTACATATACATATACTTCTATAGATCACCCAAGGTTTTGTTTATGTATCAAAAAACAAATTCTAACAATATATACCACGTGCAGTGTATACAGTATATATTTAATTAGGTAACCAATATTAAATATACAATATCATTAACTAATTAACATACTATGCAAATATAATTTTTTTTTAAATTAAGCACACCTGTAAATTGTTATATTTAAAGCACTAAAACTCATTAATTTCATTATAGAAATATACAAACCATTATTTTAGTATCATAACTAAAATTACAAAAAAATATTATACATAGAAGTAATAGCTTATCACTTATACTAATAAAATTACTATATCTTATTGAATGGCAAATTTATTAAGGATGTATTATGGATCCTGTTGATACTTACAAGAGCTAAGCCATTTAATCTGTTTTCTCCCGTAGCATTCCGAAAAAATATTTTAACTCGTTACAAGCTGGGTTAGTAATATTATTTTGTCATAGCCCAAACTGTGACAAATATTGGATATTAAAGTTAACAATTTGAAATCTTTCAAAAGGTGTGTCTTTATTTAATTCATAATTAATAATTTGACTAATACATTAACAAATACTATACTCTCGTATTTGTTTTTTATATTGTAATAATTAAATTTAAACTTGTTATACAAAATTATTAAAATTCGTACTAATTTATTCTCATAAGTATACATTTAATTGATAAGAACCGCTTCCCAATTATAAACTTAGTTTATAATATGAGATGCTGAAATATATAAATTTAAGCTCAATATAAATGTATTACTTGTTATTTTCACAATAGAGACACTTTAGGGATGAGAACTAATATAAAAATTCCATATTTTTGTCTATATCTTCTATTTATAGCTAGACGAGCTAAAAATCTGTTTTATAACCTATTGAGTCCATATTTGTGAGTTTTTTGAAAATTTAGCTAATGTTTATACAATGATGTAGATCAAATAAAAACCAAAAAATAGGAGGTGATTTATCTAAGGAATATATTAAATTTATTCATTTTAAAAATTCTGTATTAATAATAAAGCAATACTCAGGTAATTAAAAAGTTAAATATCTTGGGGTCCTTTAATTGCCTGGTAGGCAATTGAATTTTTTATGTAATAAGATATAATGCCGGTAACTAAAATTCTGCATATGATTAATCAAAGTTTAGTACAATCTAATGATATTAAGAAAAAAGAAAGTTTCAATACTTTAATGAATAGTCGACATTAAAAAAAGAAGTGAAGTAAATATATCATAACAGTTTTGAACATTTTATTCATTCAAATAGTTACAAAATGTTATTTTATTATAGCTTATAGAGTAAAACTACAATTAATATTGTAAACTTGTTATTACAGGTAAAACTCAAAGTACAGTATATAGAGCATATTATTATTAAACCATATTTTACTACAAAAAATGTATTTACACTTAAAACGCAATTCTGTAGATAACTTATAGTTTATAAAATATATACTTATTTTGTTTAGACAATTAAAATACATATTTTGTTATTGCGTTGTCACACATTGGTCTAAGAGAAAGGCAGCATAATATATTATTTCATACATTAGATAGTGTGTTAGATCGAAAACATATTCATTATGTACTACTACAATATCCATCACTCGCATGCATGCATATACGATCATAGCAAATGACAATAGATTTTTTCCAATGTGCGCGTGAGTATATTATTATAAAGAAAGAGACATACATATTTTTATACATATCAAAGGGACACCGCTTATACATAGAGAATTAATACATGCGCACGAATATACAGCTGTATCTTCATATCGTTTGTGCGCATATAGGTATATATTCTATATTATATTTGACATGTGTACAGTGTGCGTTGCCATGACTACATTTGCGATTAGTGCGAAAAGAAATACTTCCTACACATATATATATTATATTCCATTTTATATTAAGAACTCATAAGACGTGTCTGTATGTGTGTGTGTGTGTGTTTACAGGTTTGAAAAATCGAGATCAGACGCGCGTTATCGTTTGTTCGAGGAGGGGAGTGTGTAATTTTCCAAAGGGTCCATGCGTCACTTATATTTCCGGATTGGCGGCTGTCGCTCCATTACACATTCTACTAGAGGCCAAATGGCACGCACACAAAAAAAAAAAAAAAAACCTCAAACAGAGAGGATGATTCTATATAGTGGGGTGAAAGGGGGATACCGACGACGGACCAGGGGACAGGGTACAGCCAACACAAATGACTCATCCCTAGAATGACCAGAGACGGCGGCGGCGGGTAAACAACAAAAGGACGGACGCAGAAGATTGATGACGTTGCGATGACGTTCTTCGACGCGGCGCGGTACACGCATATAACACACCACCCACCCCACCTTCTCCTTCGGGCTACGAAACTTCCCCACTCGCCACTTCTTCTTTAGCCACCAGAGTCACTTAATATATATAAAACGTTTTTATTCATGCATTATGTAACACGCATTTTCCTTGAAAACGAGCGGAAAAATTCAATTCCGACTACATATATATATATATATATATATATAGGTTATCTGTATACCTACATTGCATATAAGGGTGAGCAACGGAATAATAATGTATATAAAAACATATATATATATATATATATATCACCAAAAATAACGACGAAAAAATCCCAAACAATTTAAAATGGAAAAAACTAAATAAATTTCAACCACAAAACCAAGAGGAAAAATAGCCACACACACAATATAAGCGTGTGTAGCACACAATATAATAAACTAGATTAAGGAAAATCGGTGTACAAAACCTAATACAAATACATAAGTTTTGCCTTTTTAGTATTCTGATGGCATCCTATTGTAAAACAGGCAAAGCAATTAAGCCAAAAATTTTACACGATTTGACATTATTTATTAAAATTGTATTACACTATATAAAAGCCAATTTGTATGTATAAACACAAATCAGTCAACAATTAATAAATACATTTACACAGAATAAAAAAAATAAATAAAAATAATTATTATATTTAGTCGAGATACTAATTTATTCTAAAATAGATTTTAAGTGAAATAATTTTAAGATATTATAAACGAGTTACAATTTTGTTTTTTAAGTTGCCCACTTATTTATCAGTTAATTCTAGCATTTTGAAATAGTTTTCTCTGAAATTTATATGTATTCAATTCTGACTTATTTTATTTTAGATTCTATGTAGAGCGAAGAAGCTAGTGGATTTACAATGAAGCTAATTTTTTCTGTAAACACTTTTCCTCAAATACTTTTCCAAAAGTGTTCTCTAGTAATTTATTAAATTACCTCTATTCACCTCTATGCGATACTTTTAAAAGGTCATTTTTCGAAATTCTTAATAATTTTCTTAATATTTGGAAAAACTTCCAAAATTTGATAAAAAAAAAAAGATCCGGAAACCATTTTTTTTCATCCACACTTTAGGAAAAAGAAAATTTTGAAAATATTAAAAATTTTCTCATCATTTATATTCATACTTTCTAAGTTAACAATGAAACATAAAACTGGCCAAGTAAAAAATTTAAAAAAAAATTATAATAATCTCTCATTGAAAGTTGAGTAAAGAAAAGAGATACGAAGACAGAAAAATAGAGGGTAAAGAGAAAGAAGGTTTGTTAACTTAAATGTAGCGAATATTTATACTTACCCAACAACGACAGGCAATTCAACTAACTTATGATATATTATAACAGTATTTAAATTTTTTTACATGGTACCTATACATTTTAGCTATTCAATAACACGTCATTCACTTTTGTTAATTAATATAAATTATAATGTATTGTATACCTAATAATGATGACATTAACCAAAGATCAACGACCACCACTTACCGCATATTGGGAAATCACAACATATTCTATTATAATATTTCAACACCCGTGACGACGGATGATTAAAAAAATATAATTATTTAAATCCATCGATATTCTTTAATAAAATATTTTGTAATAACATACCTCTTCTGAGGTCCACCAGAAAACGGCCAACTTCCCAAGAATTTCCATCAGAGTTACGGGTGCGTTCAGATTGGCTCTATTAAAAGAATACGAAAAACACATATTTATTTTAACATACGTAGAATAGGAATGGTCAGCAATGAGATATTAAGAAAGCAAGTTGCCAATAAATTCAGTATAGATAAAACAAAAAAAGCTGGATATACATCGCACCATGGGTATTCTTCGCTCCTCAGGTCATATACTCTAGGTGGATGTGATGAATTTTAAAGAAACGATAAATCATTTCTTCAATAATACGATTTTGAGCGCGAAGTATATTATAATAATTTTCAACACACCCCCTAAAAGTATCTGCCCCGAGGAGCGAAGAATATCCATGGTGTGAAGTATGTCCGGCTTCTTATCTATACTACTTAGCTTTACTTTACTTTACTTTAGTTTTCTTTGCTTTACTTTATTTTACTTTAAATATCTTTGTTTTAATTGACTGCACTTTCCTCTATTTTGCTTTACAATACTTCACTTTAAATTACTTTACTATACTTATCTTTGGATTACTTTAATTTACTTCACTTACCTTTGATTTACTTTACATTACTTTACTTTACATTACTTTACCTTATCTTACCTTACCTTATTTTACTTTACTTCACTTAAGCAAAAAACAAGACAATTTCACTGAACATAATAAAAATTTGATGAAGAAAAAAGTGGTAGAAACAAGTTACCAATTTTGTTTTTCATATTTTCAAAATTATCATGCATCTAATTATTTATCATATTCTTGTCTATGTCTAAATTTTTACAAAGTTTGGATTAAAAAAGATAGTTTCCTAGTCTTTTTTGTCAAATTATGGGTAGTTTGTACCAATTTTAAGAAAATAACTGAGGACATAGATAATTGACCTCTCGAAAATACCATCTAGATTCTAGAGGCTAATCCGGCTTAATAAAGTTGCTCTTCGAAATCATTGGACAAGTATTTCTGTACGTAAATGTGTACACATGATAAATAATAAAAAAGGTTGGAAAAATTGTTAAAATTTCTTTTTCACGTTTTCAATATCTTCTTGCACAAAAATATTTGTCGTATTATTATTTATTAATATTTAGTTTTTCATAAAGTTTGTATTAAAAAAAGATACTTTCCGAATCTTTTTTGTCAAATTTTGGATAGTTTTCTAAAATTTAAAAAAAATAATTAAGAATTTTTAAAAACGACCTCCCTAAAGTACTATAAATAGGCAGATCCGATTTCAAAAAGTTACCGTTCGAAACTTTTGAACAAGTATTTCTACACGAAAACGTGCACGAAAAAATATAAACTTAAAAAAAAAAGTGTGTACTTCGCAACTTGAGTCGTTCTTTGCAACTCGAGTGGAATACTCATGAAAGTATGTTAAATTTTATAGAAAACATAAATTGATTCTGAGCGGAACTTCAGCTAACAGACAATAATAATTATCAAATTTTGAAGTATTGAACTTAAATATTTAACTAAAATTATTTTGTTATATACAACAATTACAAAAAACGAAAATTAATTTTCATATATTCCCTTATACCTAATGAATAATTCATAAATAATTTCAAATTATAATAAAATATAAACATCATAATAAAATAAAATAAAGTTGTTCTAAATACTGAAAATCAACATTAAATCACTATAACATAATTTAAACTAATGTTTATGGTGTCGCCTCTGTTCAGTGACGGTTGAAAAAAGTGCAAAATATTTAGTTCATTGGGAAAGATTTAAACCCGGTACCCTTGATACCTTAACTATAATTATGTTAAGTACAGCCTCGAAATCGTTGAACTATTTAGTATTTAATACAATAAACGAAAATATTGAATTTTCAAAATAGAATTATAAGAAAACTTTTGATTCACGTGAATTTTAATTCACACTATCGTATTCAGCGTCAAAATTATATAAGACAGCGAAAAATATTACCAACCAACGTTTTAGGATGTTAACTAGAAATACACTATACAATTTGTCCGTACTTTCTCCTATTTTTTTTCAATCAAACCCTTGTAAATGATAAATTAATTATAGAGAAAAAAGTTGACTTACACCTTACGAGATTTTTTCAGGTCAATGAGACATATATGTGAGTGAGATTATATTAAATTTTCAAGTCTTAATATAGAGAATTAAAAATTAAATTACATAAAAACTAACAAAAATGGGAAATTTAAAGAATTTTTAAAATACTATACTTAACTCAAAATTGATCAAATGTTTTTGAATTTTTCATGAAGTGTTTTCGTGACCATTTTTATTAGTTGGTGAGTGTCAAGTTTCTAGCTACAATATTTTTAAAGTTATGTTAAAAAATAATTTTCAATTTCATGAAAATTCCAGTAGTAGCATATTTTACCGTTTTTTGTCTATTTTTCGACAGATTTTCCGCGTTATTGAATTAAAGTTTTAAGAAATTTGAAAAATTACCATTCTAAAGCACCATCTGTGTGTGATATTGTGTCCATAGAGATACTGATAGAAACTTTTGAACGAATATTTCTATATGAAAAAGTGTTCACTGTAAGAGAGAAAAAATAAATCTCATTGTAAAAACACTAAATTCGTTACATCAAAATTCATTCATCAGTCACATTTGTCCCAAACCTCTTTCCGTTATCTATTTGGTCCTTCCTTCTCTCCTTTAATATTAATTTTAGATTGTAAGTGGAGCAAAGAAGCTAGTGTTCTTAGAATGATGTTCTAATTTTTAAATTGTTTACTTGTAAACACTTTTTCGTATAGAAGTTTTTGTCTAAAAGTTTTGATCAGTAACTTTTTGAACCAGAATTAGTCCTTAGGTGGTACTTTTAAAAGGTAATTTTTCTAAATTCTCAATAGTTTTTTCAGAATTTCGGAAAAACTACTAACATTCGACGAAAATGCTTTTAAAACATCTTCACTTAATCCAAATTTCACGAAGATTTAAATATAAATAAACAATAATATGAAAAATAATTTGGTAAAAGGAAAATATGTATGTAATACAGTAGTAATCCGGCCGTTTGATAATCCGGTACTGCAGTAATCCGGTTATAAACCTATACCCAATATGTATTTATCTGGCAAATAACCATAAAACTACTGTTGTAAACGATAAAATGTTAGAAAAAACTATGAGTACTGATTAAATTCTAATAATCCTATTAGATATTTTATTATTAGAATAATTAAACACAGCATGTATGAATATTATGTATATGTTATACATAATTCGTGATGAATCGTTCGTTTAATACTTTGCCCGGGGATTCTATTAAAAGTTCTAGACAATGAAGAAAATATTAAATGAATATTCATATACCTAAGACATGGGGGGGGGCAATGCGTGAAATAATCATGTTTTTTATAATATGTAATATGTGTAATACCTAAACAGGAAACATTTAACAACATTATAATTTAAACTGTTCGTGTCAAGTCGAAAATCGGGACTTCTTATAGTTAAAAACTGGTCAGCCAGGCTTTTTGTCACACGTTAAAACCAGATTTTTGGATGGAATTTTTAAAAAGACCTTCGTGCAAAGACAAACTGAAAAATGAATGTCCGTGCTGGTTTATAAGTCTCATTACAAAATAATAAAATATATAGTAATTATTTACCGGATATGTATTAGAACTTGTTGATGAGATGCCAGAGCTGAAATTCAATGGAGGAAGGTGCCAATGAGAATTGGACGGGCTGGGAGGAATGCTAAAAGTGTGATTACGTGATGGTGGTTCGTCACCAGGTAATAAGAATGATGATCCCTCGTCAGTAGCACCAAAAGGGGAAGCTCCACGACTCTCACACGTGGCGACCGTCGATCCGCAATCAAGATCAACTTTCCATAGAGCTTCCACGAGCTCGGCATCCTAAAAATTAAAAACCAACAAAATTTCAATCAAATATTATATATGTAAGTAATTTGAAAATATTTCAAATTATTGTCATCAAATAGTACAAATACTCATATTTCAATGTCCAGTTTTTATTAAAAAAAATATATATATTTTCAAATTTCTATAGTTGAAATCAAAAATAATAAAATCATCACAAAATTATATACAACTTACAGAATTTTAAAGTGAAATGTACTCATAGGTTGTTAAAGGACAAATATAAACGCATGTAGCCTACTGCATAGGTATATAAAGTTATTGAAAATAAGATGAGATTGCAGCGGTATTGCGAGGTGTATAAAAATAAAAATACATTTTCACTTCTTGTATTTACACGAACATAGATTACCAATGAACCATAGGTTTGTGAATAAAAGGAATATATTGTTTTATTTTTTCTCATTTTGATTTTCGTAAACATATATATATATATATATATATGTTGCGATCGCACACATATATTTAATACTTAGGGGAGCCGCCATGTTTTATACCACTGCGGTGGCGAGACGTCGAGGGTGAATATCCCTGCGAGTATTGTATTAATGGCGACGGGGTCGTGATTGCGTCGCAACGCCATTAATCACCCGGGGCCCCTACCTCCCCCCCGAGGGAACACGCACAAAGAGTATATATATAATATATAGTTGTACGTGCAACGTGTTTCCCTCCGCGACAAAGTCTCCTATACATATATATATGTATATATATATATATATATTAACGAAAACGGAAAATAGCGTCGCCACTGATGTTCATACATATTATGTGTGTATGGACGAATAAAGTGGAAAGAAGCATTTTGCCCATGTGATTATCCATTCATTTCGTTTATATATTTTCTATATTGTACAGACTAAAGTGTATATATAATATATAGAGACGTATTAAAAAGGTACGCGTATATTGTATTCGAAACGTACGCGTCGTCGTTCCCCCAGTATTTTTGACGCCATACATAAAAACTTCGGTATTTATATAGATATGAATACGAACACAATGAATACGCACCACCGTTGAATGAAGTTATCATAATATTCTTACGGGGCCATCTGCAGACCAAAAAAAAAAAAACGACACAGATGACATAATCTATACTGTTTGTTCGCTCGTTCGTTAAATATTATCGAACAGGGACATTTGGACGTCAAAAAAATATATTATTTTTATTTAAATAAATAATCATTTTATACAATGATGGTTATTTTTTAAAAAAATTTTCTGTATACACTTTTTCTTATGGAAATACTAATCAAAAAGTCTCAACCCGTAACTTTTTAAAAACGGATTTGCCACTAGTTGGCTTTTTAGAGAGATCATTTTTTGAATTTCTCCATTATTCATTTCTTTTGGAAAAACTACACAAAATTTGGCAAAAAAGATTCGGAAACCATCATTTCTTGATCTAAACTTTATGAATATTTAAACGTAAATAGAAAATAATATGAAAAACCTTTTGATGCAAGAAAAGTTTTAAAATGTGAAAAAAAATTTTGAACATTTTTCTAACACTATTTTCTAATTCGATTTCTTTTTCTTTTTCTTTATATATTAGAGAAAAAAAATGTAAAGAAAAGCAAAATAAAGTTAAGTAAGGTAAAGTAATGTAAATCAAAAATAAGTAAAATATAGACAAGAAAGACAGATATACTTCGCACCACGAGTATTCTTCACTCTTCGGGTCAGACAGTCTTGGTTAGTGGGTTGAAAATGACGAACATTATTGTTCTTTATATTATTAACTTCCTTCGTTCAGAATCGTATTATTGAAGGAATGATTTATCGTTTCTTCAAATTATACACACCCACCAAAAGTATCTGTCGCAAGGAGTGGAGAATATCAGTGGTGTGAAATATGTCCGGCTTTTTTATTATATAAAATGGCATACAAACATTTATTATTATTTTTTATTTTATTTACGTCCAATCGGCCACGTCCAAATATCCTAGATCCGTTAAATATATATATACTAGATGAATTACCCGGCGTTACCCGGTCTTACTCGGATCTGTTTTAAATATTATGTTTTCCTATTATATATTAAATGAATTACCCGGCTTCGCCCGTGTGTAGTTTTTGCTTTCTCTACATGAAATTCTTAAATCAACACACATTATTGTGTTTTATTGAAGAAAACAATTTATTTTGCTTAATTTTAACAAATGCTAAATAGTAATAATAGCTAAATTATAAATAAAAAATAATGAAAGTAATAATAATATTTACAAATGATTCTAATGATTCTGTACAAATATTGTAATTAAAAAATGATTTTATAATTATAATTATAATTTGTATAATTTAACTTCATTTATGAATATTTACAAATGATTCTATACTTAGTTGCTAAATTCTAAAATGACTTAAGTCAAAACCTCTTGGTATACTACATTTAGAGTTTTATTTTGTGGTGCATGAACGCATAAATTGTCAGATCTTCCAACTCTAGAAAATGCCACCTTCAGTTGTAATCCATGTGAGAAACAGTTTATTGTCATTGAAAAACAGACTATTTTTGGAAACTGAACTCTTCTAAACTTAAATGGAAAATCCATGGGGTATAATAGTATTTTCGGTAAAACATTTTTTCTCTCTTAGCACATCTGGTCAAAATTTCAGCTTCAATTACATTTTTTGTAAGAGAAGGAGCCTCGTCCCATTACATAAACTAGGAGAATTCAAATTTTTCAATATGATTATTGAGGATTATTAATGAAGAGTATTATTATTTTTCGATAACGCAATTTATATAATTGAGCTATAATCGGTTAAGTCAGTTGTGCGCAACCTAGTGAAGTTTTAATAGAGGTACGCCAATAATTTAATGCCAAATGAAAAAGTTATACGCCTCCTTTGTATATTATTTTATATAACATACAATTATTTTCATACTGTTAGTGGCTTGTGATTCTAGGTTATATTGCCGATAAATTTGATTAACTAAATTGTCTAGATATAAGTCTACAAGGGGAAAATACCAATATTTTATTTCTTTCTGACAAAATCAATGATTTTAAAAAGAAAATACTTCTGTTGAAACATATTGACCACGACAAATTTGAAATATTGTAAAACATATTCATCAGTATTCCTCAGTCATAAGGATATTAATAAAATAAAAAATATTATAACTGTTCATCTACTAAGTTTACCAACAAACTTTAATATAATTAACCTTACTAATGATATTAATTATGCATTATGCTTTACAACTAGTGGGTGGGAATTTTGTAGTTAAGTCCATTTGTTTATCTGATAATGAAATGTAGCTTTCTTTACACAAATTTCGAGGCATATAGAAAATTTTATTTTAAAGTTGTTATTTTGAATCTTAACCATTGCAATTTTTTGGATAATTTATTTGCCTTTTTGGTTTTATGTTTCATTGTTTCTTTTTAGTTCATTTTACCATTTTTTTTTTTTTTTTTTACAAATTGTGTCAATATATATCTTTACACAAATAAATTTTTTATTACACAGTCTATACAAATGTATTATGTACAGCATTTTATTTGTATGTGTGATTCTGTAAAATAAAAGTAGACCTACTGAAAATCAATTGAATTCAAGTTTAATCAAAATGTTTATTATTATTTTTGAAACATTGCTTAAATAATTAGTTTTATATTTAGTGAAAAGTTATCAAATAAACTTAAACATACAAATACAAATTTTCGTTACTTTTATAAAACGATAACTTTTTGAATTCTTGAAATTTTAATTTATAGTAAATTTAAAAAATTATAATATTTAAGTGCATATTATTTTTAATTTTTTGGCATTTTAATTGCATTTTTTAACATTCTCAATATATTGTTTAAGGTTTGTTTACTGGATTAAATTCACAGCCCTAGTTTCTAAAGACTGTAATAAAAAATTTGATATCAATTCGTTTACATGACAGTGTTATGTTCGACATCAAAACCCTTTATTTTAAATGAATTAATATAGGGTAATATCTTAAATGCATTTAATTTTATATTTTCAAATATAATATGAAGAATATAATTGTTTATGGTTTGATTTAAATTACTAAACAATAAAATTGTGTAAATTACGTTAGTTAAGTGAATTCTGGATTTTGGGTGAGCATTCAATCTATTTTAAATATTATTATCAGTTTTGGGTTAAGTGTAAGCCGAAAAATGACAATCGAATTGCGAATCACTCGTCAAACTATTTTGGTTGTCATGTGGAACCCACCCCTAGGTTCTGCGGAACACACTTTAGGAACCGATTCCCCAAGAAGGCAAAACGCTCGTCAGGTTTGGAAACAGAAAAAAATGATCTAAATATTTACTCGAAATTAAATATTCATATCAAATCATAACATATTTAAGAATAAGTTTAAATTCACATCGTGAATAATTCTATTTCATGTTTATACTAAATAACGAAAATGCTAATGACTGTATCAAAATATCAGCTAATTATACATGTTATCAGAGCTGGATTTAGAAAATTTGTCGCCCGGGGCTAATACATTTTTATGCCCCCGTAAATCCCTTTCTTCACAAATTATTCGATGAAAGTTTTTGATAATAAGGGACCCAGAGGCAAGAACCACCACTCGCCGCTCCCCTCCCTCTAGATCCGACACTGTATGTTATATGCATATTTATATTGAATCGATTAAAAGGTTACTGCAGCACAGAATATCAAACGTTCAAAGGTCAATCTTCAATAATAAAGGTAAAATAGAAATCTCTTGCGTTTTATCTTTTTTGGGCTGTGGTGAAATAGCCTACAAATATAACTTCATGCACCTAGGTATATGTAGCAAAAAATTGTATTACAGCGCGGATTTTTGACATCCGTTTCTTTCGGACATCGGCGGCGAATCGAAGCAGCAGCCGCGAGGCGGCAAATATCACTAGTAAATATCTATATATAAATATCTATAAATATCTATATTATATTAAATGCGCGCATTTTCGCATAACGATGTGTAAATCGCGAGAGCACCCGTTTCTTTTCCCGATGATTAGACAAAATATAAAATACGTGCACACACACACAAATATATAATAATAATAATAATACATACACGCACTAAAACCACGTATATACACACCGTGTGAAAGTTGATTTTACGCGAAAAAACGCGCACACCGTTAACAATTGGCATTGGCCGACCGTTTATTTTTTTTTCCCCCATTTCGTTTTGCTTCTGCATCGGAGGTGATATTTTTTTTTTTTTTATCTCTCCGTTCTCCTTTTATATATCGGATATAAAACTATCCAAAAATCATACTACGCACAAATATCAGCCGCCGCCGCGTATGTACACCCATACATTTTAACAAGGCGACACACCATGAGCATATGAAAAAAAAACCGTTTTTCTCATTTATACACAGATACGAAAATACATGTATTTATATTATATCTATATATATCGATGCGCGCGCGGCGCGGCGGCACACAATACACAATAATTTACGGCGGAGCGCGGGGTTTTCCCCATGGGAGTCGTCTCGGCTGGGCGGCATGACAATCGCGTGTGCGCCGCCGTCCGTCGCGCGCCCGCGGGAACCACCATACATAATACACAATGGCGTACACATACATGAACGTCGTCGTCGTCGTCATATTATTATTATATGCATAAACATGCAGCACATAGGTGTACTACAATAATATGTGTGGTGTATATATATTGTAAACGCGAAGCGTTTTAAATAGAAATCGACGAAGCGTTGTGAAAATATTTGGACAGACGACCGCGTCGAACGGCGGCGCGCATTTGCGTCCGTGTCCCCCCTCCCTCCTCTAGCTACCGCCTCAATCACTGCTGAGATCCGCTCGCGCCCGCGACACCGATCGATCAACGCCCGCGGTGGCGGCGATTGTTGTGATATATGTGACGGGTTCGGAAAATCGGTCGCCCATTGTTACCACCGGCGGCCCCGCGCCAAATGTTCGGCGACGACGACGAAGACGAACATCGTCGCCGTAGCTATCCTATGCGAACGGTGTTGTTGGTTCGTCGCCGTCACGCCGAGTTGGCGAAAATCAGCCAACAACACTGAACGCGGCGGCGGCGACACGGGATGAAAAAAAAAAAAACCGTATTACGGACGCGCTGTATCTTTGGCGGCCGTGAAAAACGCCGGTGAATCCCCGGCTGTGTAGGTACATTGTACGATATCAGAGGTGGTGTGTACGCGGCGATTTAGGTGTGACGACGGCGACAATGTGTAACGCACCGACACCGACGACGGCAAATAAAATAACACTACGACGAAACGATATATTTTTTTCCATACGGTTATTCTGTCGGTGTGTTTCTTCTTACTGTTATGTTTTACGTGTATATGATGTGTATACACAACACGGAGACTCCGCAGCAGCATATAATACGTGTTGATTGTTTTTCAATCACGTTATATAGCGATATTTTTATATTTTTTCTTTTTTTTTGCATTCATTCAAATTTCTTTTTGAAAAAATCTTGAAATACTTGTCACACGTGTCGTACATAATAAATAATTGAGATTATTATTAATATTTTTATTATTATGTAGTGGAACGAATATAATAAAACGATTGTTACATGAATTTTAACGGACCAAAACATAAAAAAAAAAAATGATATTTTTGACGTGCGGTAAGGCTGCATCGAAAATCACGTACACAGGGAAAGGTGCTTGGAGAGCGTTATTTACTAGTTGGGTCTAAAAGTTGTCCGATTTTCGACCGAGTTGGGTCACGGAATTTTTAGGTTATACACTATAGATGGGTCTCGCAGAGTTTCTACAGGTAATACTTAAGTTGAAACCCGTCAATAAAAATATGTATTTATCAAAATATATTAAAGATATACATTATTATATTATAGGCATAGGTTATAATTAGGTTATCTAGGACAATATTTAAAAGAAACGATACGTCCCCAATTTTCTGTTTTACCTATATTTATATGGCTAGACTAGATTTCTTTTTTTTAAGAATCATACAATAAATATATACACGATATAATACTATAAAAAAAAGAAGCCAAGCATACAATATAACAATAAATATATGATAGTTAGTTTACTCATATATATTTTTCATATAGTTTGTTTATTCATATTATAAACACATAAAATAAAATTACAAAATAAATCGTTTTCCCAAAGCTTATTATTTGAAAATAACAAGTAAAGTTATACTATTTAAATTAATACCACCAAAAGTTTGAAATTTGTTTCATGGACCACTTAAAACTTTGAGGTGAAAAATATGTCAACCTTCTTCTCTAATAATGGTCACTGGTCAGTATTAAATATTACAACAGTTAAGCGAAATATTTTATCACCATATATATTACAAGTGGTGTAAGTTACATCGTACCTTACAAAAGACAGCAGGTAGGTGTAAAATCATTTTGACAAAAATAATAATTAAGTTTGCCCCGGTGGTTGCGGGGTTAGAATTGGACCACGGTAAATCTTGCTTATCGTAAGAGGCGATTAAAAGAAGGTAGCGGAGGGCAGTAGTAACCGCTTCTAGTGCTATTACCGACTATTGGTGCATTCCACAGTGGATCATACGGTAATGAAAGAACTTGATGATGACAACTTGAGAACAACTTAAGAACTAGCTCATCAACTGCGATGCCAAAAACAAGAGAAAGCTACAGCATTGTTTTTTTCCTGAGGATATTGATGAAATGTTTATTGAGGTGAAGAATACCCGAGGTAAAATAGTCCCCCATTCGAATCTCCGATTGGGGACTGCCAAGACAATTTTGTTATAAGTAAGAAGCAAGAGAATAGCAACATGGAATGTAAGGTCATTGGAAGTCTGTGGAAAACTCGAAAATATTAAGTTGATCCTGAAGTAAATCCTGACATATGAAGTACTATTAGTACACTTTTTTTCTTTTTTTCTGTGAACTCTTTTTCGTATAGAAATACTAGGTAGTCCAAAAGACTTGATCGGAAACTTTTTGAGACGGAATATGCCTCTAGCTGGTATTTTAGAGAGATATTTTTTTGAATTTCTCATTTCTTAGATCTTTTTTTTTTTTTGGAAAATCTATCCAAAATTTGAAAAAAAGACTCGGAAACCATCATATTTTGATCCAAACTGTATGAAAATTTAAACATAGATCACTTTAAAATATTAAAATTTTCCGTGAAACTTTTTTTATATAAGAGATTTTTATTCTTAAGAAATTCAGAAAAGAACTTATTATTAAAATATCGAACGTGTGCATATTACGTTTCGAAAATTTCAATTTCGTTAACGTTCACTGCGTAAGAATCCGGCCGCACGAGTGAGCCTAGCGAGTAAGCTTATAAATTTACAATCGTGTTTATTTTTTCATTCGTTCTGTTAACACTTTTAAGTATAGGAATACTAATCCCAAAGCCTTAATTTTCGATCAGCCACTTTTTGAATCAATATTCAGCTCTAGAGATGGTACTTTAATACATTAAACTTAAATTTTTTCGAAATTCACGTTATTTCAAAGGGTTTGTACTTGTCTTTTTTTTTATTGGTGCTTTCCTCTACCCCCTACCCTCTACCCTACCCAACTATATTTGCCATAATAATGTAGTAATTATTATTACTTGGTTATCTATCCAATCCATCACCTAATATTCCAACATTATAGGAGTTTATAAATTATAGACTACGTGTTATTCTGATGTATAAGCTATATTACTGTAAACTTTCATTAAAATCCATTTGGTAGTTTTTGCGTTAAAGAGTAATAATCATCCATCCATACATACTCACAAACTTTCATATTTATAATATTATAGTAGGATTAATTGAAGGTCCGCTCAGAATTGTTTTATTGAAGAAATGAATAATCGTTTCCTTTTAAATGTAATGCACCCATAAAGAGTATCCCACCCGAGGAGCGAAGAACACCCATGGTGCGAAGTATATGCGGCATTTAATATATGATCGGATTAAATAATAATTAATAGGCTAACTTTCATTTTGATAAAATAATAACTTTTTTTTTTTATATATTCATGTTTCACACTAAAAATTGAATAGTTTTGAAGCGAGATATATTTTGTTAAATTAATATTTACTTTAATTTGATTATTGTTATTAATATAATATATTTCTATGCATAGATTTATTTTTGTCATATTCTTAACACTAAATTAGTAAAAATGTTTATTGTATATACGGGATATTAATAGTTTGATGTTGCGAGAAGTAATAAAGAATTAAGTATCGACAGGTATAACATTTTTTTTGTTGTTTTGTGGCATATGATAAACATTGTAAATTTAAGATAGTATTATAACATGGCAGGGATTACACATGTGACAAGTCTTTGTGTATACACAGTACTAAGTATTTGATTTATTGACTCTTGTCTAAGGAGGAATTCTTATCGAATATAAAAGGCCAATCATTAGCGGCTTTTCTCATAAAAAAAAAAACGACAAATTACCCACAACATACATAGCAAGGTTTGTGAGAACCATTATACATTCTTTTATGTGTCCACTTGTCCCTTGGACTCGTACGAACAACATTTCGATATAATAAAAGATAAATAATTCTATTGAGGAATTATTGTCGGAAGAATTAAGAATCGGTTTACATGATTTATTATTGTATGCACACGAATATCTCAGCAGGTTTCGCAAAATGCTATTAATAATGTGCGTGTTCGCAGTTATTACTATTAGGCTGGATACCTTTTGTGGATTTCGGTCAAGTTTTCCACAAAGGGTTAAACCATTAATATTTCTTTTTATTCTTCCTGGCAAATTTCTTCACACGACTATAAACGCATGTACATACTATGTAAATACCTATAATCAACCTTACTCGAGTAATGTATACAGTGCCAACGCACAGTGGATATTACCAGAGGCGTACTTAGTAATTCAAGTTAAAAGGCAACAAAAATTTAACCGACTTCCAAATCCTCCCTTTCAAAAAATTTATATTGTTATAAATGTTATCACAAACTATTTTATAGTATCTCTGGTTTCTGAACAATATAATTGAAAAAAATCGTGCATATTTTGCACCATGGATATCGTTTGCTCGTTGAGTGGAACGCTATTGATGGATGTTGAATTTTAAAGAAACGATAAATCTATCTGCAATAAAATGTTTCCAATAGAAGTTTCAATTAATTACACTCAATATTAAGATTATCAGTTTTATACATTCATTTTGTTCAATAACTGTTATTAAATACAAGAATAATCTATGTCCAGGTCATTATTCAAGTAAATGATGAATTTTATATAAAAAGTACGTTGCAAAAAATTAAAGCTTGTAAAAAATTACTCATTAAGCCAAATTATTTTGGAACAAGACAATTTTTTAAATGCGAAATTTTTTCTTATTAATAGATAGTGGAATATAAAACTGGCTGAGTAAAAATATTTATTTTTTTTTTTATAATAATAAACTTTGACCTCTAAATATAGATCTGATTTCAAATCTATAAAGTTTCTGGATGAAACTTTTGGATAAGTTTTACAACATAAAAAAACGTTTAACGAAAAAAAAAGATCATTGATATAAAACAAAACAAAGCATGATTGTAAAATCAATACAAACAGTGATTATTTCAAAACTTATGATCCGGAGGTTGTATCGCTTTATTTTCTTTTTGGGTGCGATCCTAAAAATGTATTGCACGGTCTTATTTACCCTAATTATTTATTACATTAGCAAAATAACTTAAAAATAAATCATTATATATAAACATATAGAAGATATCATTGTTATTTTTTACTAGTAGATTTACCTGGTTTCACCTGGAAAGTATTCCATTATTTTATGAAAAAAAAAAATTAAGTTGAAAAAACAACTATTTTCTTATATTGTAAATTTTAGATTCTGAACAAAGTGAAGAAGTGTATGTTTTTACAGTGAAGTTCATTTTATTTTTTTATTATTTTTTTTTTCTTCTTCTGCGAACACATCTGGAAACTATCTTTTCATGATCTAAACTTTAAGAAAATTTAAACATAGATGGACAATAATATGAAAAATATTAGAGCACAAGTTCTATTCGGTCGGTTGTCATAATTGGTCGTGTGTTCCAATTAGTGTTCAGTTAGCTCTCTTATCTAATCTTACTGCGATATTACTTCGATAATAATGTCTTGTGGAAAGTGTAATGTCGTTATT
>JAIPRM010005814.1:0-19810 GCA_025469315.1 Stegophylla sp. TES_Ste_2020 | reverse complement strand
TTGATGAAAATTTCAAGTCTCTAGCTGCATTATTTTAGAAGTTATGTCAAAAAATAAATTTCAGTTTTACGGAAATTTCGGTAATTGCGTATTTTGCCGTTTTTCGTCAATTTTTCGACAGTTTTTCCCCGTTTTTGGAAAAAGTATTAAGAAATTGGAAAAATGACCTCTTAAAAGTACCATCTGGGTGTGATTCCGGTTCTACAGAGATACTGATCAAATTTTTCGGACAAGTAGTTCTATACGAAAAAGTGTTTAGAGTAAGAGAAAAAAAAATAAACATCATTGTAAAATCTTAAGCTTCTTCACATTGTTCAGAATCTAAAAGTAAAGTAAAGCAAAGTAAAGGCAAGAAATCCGAACATATTTCGCGCACCACAGATATCCTTCGCTCTTCGGATCAGATACTCTTGGTGGGTTTGTGTAACTTTAAATAAACGATAAATCATTTCTTAAATAATACGATTCTGAACGAAAGAAGTTAATAATATAAAGATCAATAATGGTCGTCATTTTCAGCACACTTACTAAGAGTATCTGAAACGAAAAGCGAAGAATATCTGTAGTGCAAAGTTTGTCCGGCTTTGCTTTTTTTTATTATCTCATAAATAAAGGAAAAAATATTTAAAGAGAAAAAAAAATGTTAAAAAATCTCAAAATTTTTTTTTCATATTTTCAAAATTTTCTTGCGCCAAAATCTTTTTTATATTATTGTCTAACTGCATTTAAATTTTCATAAAGTTTGGATCAATAAATGATGACATTCGAGTATTTTTTTTGTCAAATTTTGGGTAGTTTAAAAAAATAAAATAAAAAATTGTAGAATTGAGAAATTCAAAAAATGACCTTTCTAAAGTAACGACTAGAAGAAAATCGGGTCTCAAAATGTTACTGGTCGAGACTTTTGGACAATTAGATCCATTAGAAAGTGTTCACAGAAAAAAAAATAAAATAAACTATAAGCTTCTTCACTTCTTTCAAAAAAAAAAAATAAATAAATAAATAAATAAATAAATTATGACAAAATGCGACAGAGTCAGAAACGAAGAGCCTAATTATAATGTAGTATATTCGATTGGTTCGACCCAGCGACTACGAACCGAGCGTACAAAGGCGATATTCCACACCGTTTACCGATCCGGGACAACAGGTGTGTGTTTGTTGAACAATATTGAAAGTTTACGCGGTGCGTGCGGAGGGCGAGAGGCGCGAATTTTCAAAAGGCGATTGGCCGAAGAATGCGCCGTGTCGATCGTACCTGCGTGTAATGGCGTTCGAGAAGTTTTGGCGTGACGTCCCAAATCGGTCGCCCTTTAATTAATTTGCCTTGCACGGGGTCGGGCAAAAGACTTGTGGAGTGAGCGTTAAGTTTTATTATTTACTCTACGGCGGATCAGTGTTGAATAAAGTGACATAAATTTCTGAAATTTTAATGCACTCGGTTTTGCACGTATTCCGTCGGTCTTTTCTCGTCCAGAGCAGTGGTTCCCAACCGGGGGGAATTCCGTCAAGGGGAAAAGATTATAATAATTATTGCGAGAAATTAGTGATAGTAAAAGTACGAGAAATCTTTTCACTAAAATAATAAATATTAAATTTAATTATATAATTTAAATTTTACAATATTATTTTTTCTTCTAATGGTCAATTATTTTTCTCATATTTAATATCATCAATTAGTAAGTTACTTTATACGTAGTTTCTAAAATAATGAGGAAAAATTTCATCAGTTTTATATGTTGTGTATATATTTTCTTTTACACTATCAATTGGCCACTTTGTTAGGTTCACTTGTATACACATAAATCATTAATTATTTATTTAATACAAAATATTTATTTACTTATTAAATGAAATCAATCAATGCTGTGTTTCGCTTTTAAATTCTATGTCAGATATGTTGATTTTCAACCACATTTGTTTTTTTTTTTTTTAAACGTTTTATCCAAAAATATAAAAATTTGTACCATCAGTAGCAAAAATTGTGCAAAAAATATTTCAGCGAGGTATTTTTTGAAATTTTCATATTATAAAAAAAAAAAAAAAACATAAAATATCATAAACATAACCTAACAATTAATATTTTAGACAATAATTTAAATGAATTGTTGAGGGCTCTATGTACTTTAACTAACATTTTTATAACTCATTAATTGGAAATTTATTATTTAAATCAAGAAGAATATTCCTAAAGACTGTGCAACTACAGTAAAAATAATAATTTCTTTTTTCTTATTTTATTATAATAATAATTTGGAAAACATTTTTTTTTTTTTTGTAGTTATTAAATACTAAGAATACACAAATCAAACACGTTGAACATTATTTTTAGAATTTGAATTACATTAAACGCTTAACAGGTGTCCTAAAGTTTTCATTACTATACCTGAACGGTGATGGTTATGTAGTATAATGTGTTTGTTTTGTTTTTTTTTTTTTTCGTCTAACAGGCGGAGAAAGCGAGTTTTTATCGAATTCGGAATATTTACCGACTCGACACGGACACGTGTCGTTTATACGAATTCGATGACTCGGCGCGTGTACGAAATTGCAATGTACGAAAAATAATTCACACCCTCCGCCACACGGCGAAACAACTCCCCCGGGTCGTGAGAGTGTTGCAAAAACGTGTTCGCCGCTCGAAACGAAAATAATCGTAATACGTACCTGCAACAGAATAAAAATGCGAAATTACAAACACGTATTATTATTACTATTATTATGTTACAAGCACGCGCAGTTGTTTTTCCGGACGTGTTATTATAATACGCTTTTGTCGGCAATCGTTTTGTATTGAGTAGTTCTGGACTAAAATGAAAAAAAAAATAATAATAATAATAAAATATTCGCGAAAGCGTTTATTATTTTTAATTTGAGAAGAAAAAAACCATCATCATCGTGAATGGACGATAATATAACATATATTCGTCGAACGGTCAAATCGCAAAAAATTGATTCCGAACCGGATACTCGTGGTAGACGTGTTGATATTTTGAAAAAAAAAAAAAAAAGACTAACCGTTTTATTTTATATGACAATAATAATATTATTGTTAGTTTTATAATGTCTAGTACAGAGATGGCCAAATTGTGGATCGCGAACCGCATGCGACTCTTGTCATGGTTGAATGTGGCTCGCATTTCGTTTCCTAAAACAACGATTATCTTGTTTTATAATATTGTATTTTTTTTTTATCAGTCACAGTTTTTTTTTATTTTAAATAATTACGACCTTAAGTGCGTGAAAATAGAATTTTAAAAATAAAATAAGATATCTTCATTATATGAATTAATATTTACTATTTTTGAATTTATGTATTTTTTCATATACTTTATTTTCATGAGTTTTCATCTTAATATAGATTTAGATCTTGGTTTTTATTGATCTGAGATTGGCTCGAAGTTATTCTTTAAGATGATATTAAGTGAAATTTGAATGATAATTAGATTTGATTATTTTCACTGTCTAATAAAGAGATTCACAAGATTAATATGTCATTCCAAAAATTAATATTAAATTCTGTGCACAGTTATTAATTTTCGGGTTCTATGAAAATAGAGACATGCAGACAAAAATATACTACAGAGTGACAGTTCTATTTAAAATTTTCAAAACTACCACGTCGTAATAATTTTAACAGTTCCTTAACAATTCCTTGAAGTGCCTTAACTATTGTAATATGATTGATACGCCGGACATTTGTTTTCAATGACATAAACTAAAAATGGATTCAAAAGACATTTTTGGCCTCTCGACATAATTATTTTATTTATCCATGCGGCTCGTAAGCATATTCATATTGGCCACCCCTAATCTAGTACGTTTGACGAGGAAAAATGTAAATATGCTTACGAAAAAATAAAAACAGAAATGAGTAAAGTATAAACGAGAAAGCGCGACCATGGGTATTCTCCGATCTTCGAATCAGATACTGTGGTGGGTGTGTAGAATTTTAAAGTAACGATAAATCATTTCTTTAATAAGACGATTCTGATCGAAGGAAGTTAATAAGTATAAAGAACGATATTAGTCATCATTTTCAACACACCCACCAAGAGTAACTGACCCGTGGAACGAAGAATACCCGTATAGTGTAAAGTATTACCGGCTTTCTTGTCTATACTTTAGTAATCTTAACATCACTTTAATTTAATTTGCTTTACTTCGCTTTATTTTACTTTATTTTACGTTTTTTTATCTAATAAATAAAGAAAAGGAAAAAATAATGAAAAACATGAAAAAAAAAGAACTAGAAAAATTTTCAAAATTTTCTAGCCCCAAAATATTTCTTCTATCTATATATTTGAATTTTCAAAAATTTTGGATCAAAAATTATGGTTTTCGAGACCTTTTTTTTAAAATTTTGGTTAGTCTCCGCCTTCACAAAAAAAAAAAAAAAAAAAAAAAAGAAAAGAAAAATCGAAAAATTCAAAAATTACCTCCCTAAAATACTAACTAGATGATTAAGGCATTTGGTCGAGTATTTCTATACAAATAAGTGTTAACAGAAAAAAATACATATATAAATAACAACAAGCATCGTTGTAAATACGCTAGCTTCTTCACTCCGTTCAAAATCCAAAGTACACCTCACGCGAGACTTTTGAACGAGCATTTCTTTATTGGAAAAAAAATGCTAGGTGAAAAAATAAATACATAAATATCGTTGTGTCCGTTGAATACAAAAAATACAAAATGTTTTCGTATCATCACGTGGCGCCGGATACACGTGTCGTACACGGGAAAAGCTTTATAGCTCGCGAAATCGAATTTCATTGCCGTGTAAAAATTATTTCGGTGAATTTTTTATCCAATAAAAAAAACAAAAAAAAATTACACAAATTAATTCACCGACTTCATAAACGTGTTACAATGAACACGGGTTCGATTCGACGGTTTTTACGCGGTGATAATTTATGGACACGATAAAAAAAAATCAAATAAATACATTTTTATATACATAACTAATAAAAGTATCGGCAGGTGGTACCAAATGGTGTAACGCGGCGCAAAAACTGGTATATTGAAATTATTATTATTATTATTTTAAGTATCGGCGCTTAGTGCCTGGACGCGATTATAATGATTTAACGGAGCGGAGAAATCGGAGTGTGTGTGTGTGTGAGAGAGAGAGAGAGAGAAAAACAATTCGTCTGCGCGACCGTCGTCGACACGGCGAGCAAAAAAAAAATAAAAACGATATCACTTATTATAATAATAACATAGTGTCGATAATAATGTTCGATTATAATCGTACGTCATACGATCGATTATTAATCGTCGGACGGTTATTATTTATTTGCGACGGCAAATTTTTTTTAAAATGATTATTTATTCTTATCCAATCGAACGCCACCGCAGCGCCGTGTGGTTCACGACGAGACGAGAACGAGGTTAACGTCGATCTATCGATAGATCAAATAAAAAATCTTCGCTGTATCATCATTACCAGGTACCTAGAGACTTCTAGCACTACCTACGTAAAAAAACCATGAAATATGCTCTATAACAGAGGTTTCCAAAATTTTTATGGTACGACCCATTTTGGGCATTTTTTTTTCAATTTTAGCGACCCACAACAATAATCAAATGTCCTTTGTTTTAGATTATGAACGAAATGAAGAAGCTAGTGTTTTTACAATGATGTTTATTTTTTTTTTCTGTGTCCAAATCTTTGTATGGAAATACTTGCCCAAAAGTTTCGATCAAAAACTTTTTGAATCCGGATTCGCCTCTAGATGGTACTTCAGAGAAGTCATTTTTTGAATTTCTCAATTCTCCAATTTTTTTTTTTTTTGGAAAAAACTACCCAAAATTTGACAAAAACGACTCGGAAATCATCATTTTTTAATCCAAACTATATGAAAATGTAAACATAGATAGAAAATAATATAAGAAAGATTTTGGCACAAGAAAATTTTGAAAATGTGAAAAAAAAATTTTGGAAATTTTTCTAATATTTTTTTTCTTATTTATTTTTGCTTGTCGAATAACGATAATAAAAATGACACTGAATAAAAAAAAAAACATTTTGCATTACAATTTTTATCGAATAATTTTTATAACTATAAACAACTGTAACTATTCATTAAATTATCAAAAAATACATGTAATTAATATTTTAAATTATATAGATATATGAATACGTGTAAATAAACATTACAAAAAAATAAAATAAAAATTGTATGTATAAAAAATCGAATATATTTCGCACCATAAGGATTTTTCGCTTAAAAAATAAAAATTCTTTTACAAAAATATTTTTCAAATATCAATATTTATTTATTATTATTACAGCCAAAAGTGAAAAAGTTTTTTGAAAAAAATAAATAAAAAAATATCCGGTCCAGTTGAAAAGTTTATTCCCGCGATGCGTTGACGTGACATTCATCATACACGCACGCACGCACGCACATGCGCGTGGCAGGATTTTTCGCCGCTAATTAATCACCTTATTCGGTGAAATATTCAGTTTGAATCCTTATTTATCGACCGCGTAAAACTTTTTTATTTCGACCCGAGTTCCTCTAAATACATCATTATATACATATATATATAATTCATTCCTGTTCGACTTTGTATCCTATGGGGATTTAAATACTTAAATTCTTTTTTTAGAAAAAAAAAAAAAAAAAAACCGAATAAAAATGATTTTCCACCGAATTGACGTCTCCCATCGCGTGTTACGTCGCGTAGGCCGCTTAGTCGACCTACCACGAACGGCGTGTCTTCTAAGAAACAACCCCTATCAGAGTGAACCCTTTGCATCGACCCTGTCAATAATGTTTTATTATCCAAACAGTTTTCTGGTCAATATTAATCGGTAAAATATTTCAAACGATCCCGGGAAATATTTCTGCTTTTTCTTTTTTTTTTTTTTTTGACCACGCGCTTGTGTGGAACAAAACGGTGAATTAGGATTTTTAAAAAGGATAAAACGAAATTAAACACAAGCCAATAGCAATAATATTGTCAACATAACAATATTATGTTGATTCGAGCGTTAGGTTTTGACCTATTTAAATTAAAGTCATATACAGGGTGATTCTTTAAGCGTTTTCAGCCTCATTTTTGGCAGTAAAAATAGAAATATTTGAATTTTTTTTTCTTTTTAATTTTCAACTTACTATAAAAACTGTTTTCTATAAATTTTTTTTCCATGTCACCTTTAGGACGCCTATGGTGACACAAATTACTTTTTTCAAAACCTTTTAACTACGGAATTCAACGCATACGTTATGTACATATAAGTACACGTAGAGATTATGTAGTTTGAAAAAAATTGTCATTATCCTAAAAAATTTTCAAGTAATTTTAATGAAATTATCAATAAATATTAGATAGGTTTTTAAAAAAATGAATTATTCAGTTAAATGGTCAAACGTTTTTAAATGAAAATTTTAAAATCAATAATTTTTTTTTTTTTTTAATGTTTCATGTTTTTAAAAATATGTTCACGAATCAAATGAAAACAAATATATTTTAAATGAAAAACAGATTCACGTACATTTTCAGATCATTTAAACAAATATAACAATTTATTATAATTATTTTAAACTTTGCATCACTTGAAAGTTGTACCTATTGTTATTTTTATTTTTATTAAAATTCAATTAAAAGGTGTAAACAATTTTTAAATTAAAAATTAAAAAATTATTAATTAATTCTTTTCAAATTTTCAAGTTTTTGAAAATTTTTATTAAAAATTTTACAAAAAAAATTTCATGAAAATTTGCAACTTTAATCACACCTTATACACGGCACTAATTATATCAAAAAAATAAAAATAAAATAAAATAAAAGTAAACATTTGGTGGTGTTATTTACCTAATTAACTATGAGTATTGAGTATAGTCTATAACCCATTCCAGTCAAAAGGTAATATTTAATTGTCCTCATAAAAGAACCATTGCAAGCCACAGAAATATAAAAATCAAAATAGAACTGTTGAAATACAATGAGATGGAGGAGGTAATGAGACAGTGAAGGGTCAAAATGGCTTTGAATAAGTGAGAAAAGAAAGAAAGAAGAAAAAAGAACATTTTTGTTATTTCTTTTTAAAAACTAAAATGTTACGAAAGAAATTAAAAAATATTACCCAAAAAATTTCAAAACTTCATATTATGCAATAACTATAAAAAAAAAAAAAAACCAAAATTAAATTAGCATATTTTTAATCTTTAGTATGTGAAATGGATTCCTATTCCACGCAGTTATTTTTTGAACTTCCCCAAAAAATATATGTAAAATGCTATAAAATCCTAACCCTAATTTTAAGTTTTATTTGAATGCATCTTTATGAATGATTCAGAGTATTGTAATTTGAATTGAAATTTATATTAGACATTATAATTTGTATTAAAATTTATAAATTTTAAAAGTATGTTCTATAGTCCATATATCTGCATAATATTATTACAGTTGTAATCATTAAACATTATAATCGTCAGAGGAAAAATCATATTTCGAAACAAAAAAAAAAAAACGTTTTTTTTGTTTTTAAGTAGATAAAAGCATTTCACTTATACTGCAAAGTTTGAGTTAAAAAAAACAACTAAACGTAATAGTTGATTAATCATAGTGTCTAGTGAATATTACGTACGTGATAATATTATATTGATAACTACTTGTGTAAAAATTGTGTCCATCAAGTAGTAATTATGATTTTGTGAAACGTACGAAAAACACAACGAATTAAATATATACATATTTTTCAAACTTTCCATTGAAATAATTCGAGAAGAGTGAATGTTTCAAGTTTGAAATATTTCAAAGTGACAATTTCACCCGAAATGTGTCGTACTCATAACCATGAATGCACTTAAATGTACAAAAAGCCATAAAAAAAAAACCAACGCGCTTGCTTTTGTGTGATACAAAAAAAAAAAAAAAACCCTCGCGAATCCGTCGCTTCTCTCTCCTTCACACTTGTCGAATGTTTTTTCGTACTTACATGTTTTATTCGCCAAAACGAACATACGTATTATTATTATTATTATTATTATTATTGTCAAAACGAGTAATGCGATTCCGTTTCGTTTGAGAGAAAAAAAAAAGAAAAAAGAAAAAAACTCACACTCTCCCCGCGACAGTTATTAACGACGAGCTAGTCTCGTCCTCTCGAGGTCCTTTGCGGCCATAATTTAAAACGTCCTGCGCCTTCATCGGCCACAGAGCGTGTTGCTAATTGACTTAGTGGTAATTCGATATCATTATAATATTATAATGTATTCCGGCGGCGGCGGTCGTTATCGCGCACCTGGTCCGTCTGCGTACTCTAAGGACGGAATAGGATCCGTTGTTATGCGATACGCCTACGTCGTGACGATTATTTCGATTCTGAGTGAAGAGAAGAAGCTAGTGTTTTTACAATGATGTTTATTTTATTTTTTTTTTCTGTGTACAACTTTTTGTATGGAAATACTTATCCAAAAGTTTCGATCAATAACTTTTTGAAACCGGATTTGCCTCTAGATTGTACTTTACAGAAGTCATTTTTTCAATTCTTCATTTTTTTTTTTTTGAAAAAACTACCCAAAATTTGACAAAAATGACACGGAAGCCATCATTTTTTGATCCAAACTATATGAAAATTTAAACATAGATAGAAAATTATATAGGAAAGATTTTGTCGCAAGGAAATTTTGAAAATGTGAAAAAAAATTTTATTGTTATTCTAACATTTTTTTTTTTTATATTATTAACTTCCCTAGTTCAGAATCGTTTTATTGAAGAAATGATTTATCGTTTATTTAAAATTCAATACACTCGTCAAGAGAATCCCACCCGTCGTGCGAAGAACACCCATCGTGCGAAGTATGTCCGGCTTTTTGATTCTGAGTGGAGAGAAGAAGCTAGTATTTTTGCAGCAGCGTCCGAATCGAGTGCCAAAACTGAAGAAAAAACCGTAAAAATCGTGTCCCGGGAACAGCAACTACTTACGTACTTCAACAGTCGAGTCATGGGAAAACAGTAAAAACGGCATATTAGGTACATAGCATTCTATTTATAATTATCGATCCCTCCCCTACATACTCCCGAGGTGTCTGATTTAATAACGATTTTAACACCCTCGAAAATTGAGGTCTATTTACGCTTATGAGGACGTTTTGGATGATTGTTAACGCCACGGGTCGCAAACAATAAAATTGGAAAACTTATTGTGTACCCCATAGAGTTAAGGGAGTATAACTAAGGAAAACACATGAGTCCACTTGTCATTGCAGTACAGCAAAATCAATTCTCACTTATTTAATCGTTTAAGTTAACCTACCCTCCCAGCTGAAAATATTTTCATTTTTATTTTTTTATTTTACGGTTGGGGTTAAAAGGGGTTATCTTCAGAAAAACCTAAAACTATTGATACTTCTTCATTGATGATAGTTAATTTAATTAGTTACACCATTATTATTTTCTGTCCTCCTATCCATTTTTATTTTTATTTTTATTTTTTTAACAGACCATGGTCTTTTTTTTTATTTTAATACATACATACATATATATATATATATATATAATAAATAACCCACAATGTTGTGAAATGTCTAGATAAAAATATTTATCATTTTATTTTATCCAGATGAAAATATTTTAAACATATTTTTGTCCATCATTTTAAATAAAACGGTAGGATAAATTATCTAAAAAGATTTTAGATTCTGAATGAAATATTTTTACGATGATGTTTATTTTTATTTATTTTTTTCTGTGAATATTTTTTCGTATGGAAATACTTGTTCAAAAGTTTCGAACAGCTACTTTTTGAAACCGGCTTACCTGTTTAAAGAGGTAATTTTTGAATTTTTCAATTCATCATTTGTTTTTTTTTCGGCTACCCAAAATCTGACAAAAAGACTCGGTAAAACCATCATTTTATTGATCCAAACTTTTCTTCAATAATACGCTTCCGAGCAAAAGAAGTTAATAATATGAAGGATGATATATTTTCTTCAATAATATTATGTTTCTGAGCAAAGGAAGTTAACGAAATAAAGGACGATATCTAATAGTCATCATTTTCAACATACCCACCAAAAAGGTACCTGACCCGAGGAGCGATGAATACCTATGGTACAAAGTATATCCGTCTTCACTTATCTTTGCTTTACTTTACTTTACTCTTCTTTCATCCAATAAATAAAGGAAAAGAAAATACATTCACGATTGCAAAAAGTGCAAAATATTTTGTTTATCGGGCAAGGTTTGAACCAGGTTTTTCTGACTCTTTAAAATGGTTTTTAATGATTTATTTTGCTACGGAATCCGAGCCCTACTAATCAGTAAACCAAATAAGAAAATATAGATTTTTTTTTTTACAACTTTGTTGGTATTTTATGAATTATATAATAATAATAATAATAATAATAGGTTTTTATTAATGGTTTTTATGATAATCAAAAAATATTGCCACCACTAAATAGTATGCAAAATTCTCATACTATTTGACATACAATATTTTAATATTATAATAACACTTTTTGTAAAACTCTACCCTTAGGATATGTACTATTTTCTTTTTTTTTCATTACAGTGGCGCCCAAATAATGAATATGATGTAGTATGTCAAATCGTATGAAAATTCTGCGTGTAATAATTTTAGAAAATTGTTTTAGTTTGTCATGAAAACTGTTTTATTTATTTTTTGTGGAAATAATTTATAACAACTATGTTGTAAAAAAAAAAAAAGAAAAGAAAAATGTAGGTATATTATTGTTTGAACTTTTTATATGTATACATTTATTATTTTTTTTATATGTACACTATTTGTTTTGGTCTTTGGTTCAAATTGGTTTTTAAAGTCAGAACTCAATAATCGATTTTTTTCTTTTTTTAGATTCCGAATGAAGTGAAGAAGCTAGTGTTTTTACAATGATGTTTGTTTTATTATTTTTTTTCTGTGTACAACTTTTCGTATAGAAATACTTGTCCAAAAGATTTGATCAATAACTTTTTGAAACCCGATTCGCCTCTAGATTGTACTTTAGAGAGGTCATTTTTTGAATTTCTCAATACTTCAGTGTTCTTTTTAGAAAAAAACTTTTTTTTAAACTTTTTATGTATTCATCTAGCGTTTTGGTCGAATTTCCAAAAATGTTTTCCTTGCGCTCGGAAAAGACTCGTCTAAAATTCGCGGTTGGAGCGCCGATAGGGTGACAATTTAATGCGCAGAGACGCGCGGCTTTTGGGGGTTGATATATCACCCCCATAAATACACCACTGTTGTGAACAGATGTTTTTTATGCAGTTCCAGCGCGCGGAATATTACTGCGGTTAAAGTCTGATTTATTCTGCTGTATCCAACAGCGGTGCTACGCGATATTGTCGTCGTAGAACGAGCACATTATAACGATAAAAATTCACTAAGGTAGGAGGGGGGGACTTTGCTGGCGATCTACGAGCAAGTTCACCGCGGAACCGCATATTTATCATTCGAATCGACGCGATTGTTGTCCGAAAATACTGCATGCCGGTGAAAATCGACTAGAAAACCACGAAAAGGGGTTTTTGGACAGGCGATAATTCAAAAACATTCAATTCGCACTAGACATAAATCTAGTTATACACTAAAATCGCAGCTTCGAGTTTTGATTTTTCATTATAAATTTTTACTCTATAATAATTATTATAAAGTAATCCGAATTGATATTCTGGGCTCATCTGTTTGAATTTAATGACGTTTTAAATTTTTCATAATTAAAAAAGGTATTAAATATATTTTAAACTTTGACGTACTAAAAATTTAAAAGAAATTACTACTCTTCCAAATTCCCAAGTTTTTCAAAAATAACTTATATTTAATTATTTTGGACTTTCAAATTAACAAAAATAAAATAACCATTAGTACCTTCTTTAATAAAGCAAATAAGAGCATTTTACTTACAATTAGAACTTGGATTTTTATGCACTAAGAAGTATCGAAATATGTCATATTATAATTGACACTCAAAATCCTAAAAATATGAAAATAATAGGCGCATAAATACGCAAAAAGATTCAAAAACGAATTATGGTAAAAAAAAAAAAAAAATACAATTTTATTCGATTTACGAATTAAACAATTTATAATAAATTAAAAAAGGTATATTTTTATCTCTACACTTATATTATAAACAGGAAATATTTGTAACCAATAAACTACTGGACCGATTTCACCATTCCCGAGTGACATAGGGCATATTTATAATGAGGAAAAATTATGGATCCCTACTAAAACTTCAATATCAATATAACCCAAGTTGTTAATCTAAAAAAAACCGGACATACTTCGCACGATGGTGGTTCTTCGCACGACGGGTGAAATTCTCTTGACGGGTGTATTGAATTTTGAAGAAACGATAAATCATTTCTTCAATAAAAACAATTCTGAACGAAGAATGTTAATAATATAAAAAATAAATGAGAAAAAAAAATGTTAGAAAAATGTCCTACATTTATTTTTCACATTTTCCAAATTTTCTTGCACCAAAATCTTTCTTATATTATTTTCTGTCTATGTTTAAATTTGCATATAGTTTGGATCAAAAAATGATGGTTACCGAGTCGTTTTTGTCAAATTTTGAGTAGATTTTCAAACGAAAAATTAAAGAATTGAGAAATTCAAAAAATGACCTCTCTAAAGTACCATCTAGAGGCAAATCCGGTTTCAAAAAGTTACTGATCGAAACTTTTGGACAAGTATTTCCATACGAAAAGTTGTACACAGAAAAAAAAATAAATAAACATCATTGTAAAAACACTAGCTTCTTCACTTCGTTCAGAATCTAAAGAATATAATATAATCGAACGGTGATAGAATTAACGTACAGCCAAACCAACCGCACCCCATCAATTGAAATCTTTTCTGAAAATGCACTTATTACTAAGGTGACACACTGATAAAGGATTTTTGAAATTTCAACCCCCAAACGGGTGAAAATAGGGGTTCAGGGTTTGATATATCGATAATAAACATTTGAATAAAAATATTGTTCATTTAATTGCTATGGATAATGTTTGCGAAATGATTGTTAGCACTAGCAATCGATAAAATTCTTACGACGGAAAATACAGCGGTTATTGGTGACCATCACTAACCGTGGCGACATAAAAGTAATACACGGGACGCTCTTGGTGGATGTATTGAAATTCAAAGAAACGGCAAAAAATTTCTCCAATAAAACGATTCTGTGTATAGCTTCGGTTTATTCAATTAAAAAAAAACGAATTAAAGTTCGCGTTATACGTAGTTACAACAACGAAAAAATTGAAATTACTTTTTACTCTGCCAGTTTTATATTTCACTGTTAACCGAGTAAAAGGAGGGAGGGAATAATGAGAAAAACAAAATTAATAAAAATAAAAAAAGTAAACATCTCTGTAATAACACTTGGTTTTTGGCTACACTCTAAAAACTCATTATTTTTCGATAACAATAAAGAGACTCGGCGCATATTATTTTAACAGGCTTCGTTCGTAGTAACGATTGTGAGTTGTTATAATAATATTTCGGTCGATTTAATTTTGACGCAGAGAATTATTAATACGCGCGTAGTGAAATAATTATACCGGAGACATTGACACGACCCCCCCCCCAACCGCCCCGTAGCTACTTCCTCGACTGCGGTACAACGTTTAATGGATCGCATTTGAGTAACAACATTATGACTATCGCGTAGTTATTATTGTATTATAATATTGCATTATACGGTCGTGTGTGTGGAGTAAAACGGCAATTATAATAATGCCACATCGAATTCGATTAACGAAAATAGCTTTCGCGTTTCTATCGTCGGAGATACGCGCCGCGTGCGTTTAAGATTCTGAGCGGAGCAGAGAACGTGCATTTATCTTTAAATATTTTTTTTTTTATCCAATCATTACCGTGTAAGCCATACAACTGTCAGCCGATATTATGTAAATTAAATTACAGCTAAAACGATACGAAGAAATGCGTTTTTGAAATAAATAATTTTATTTTGTCATATATTATATTAATTACAAAACGTTTAGTTTTGTAACAAACAAAGTCAGAAATTTTACAAGGCACAAAAAACAAAAACAGTTTATTCATTTTTGTCTTTGGTTTATTAAAAATCAAGGCTCAGGTGTTTAGAAACTTGCATATTTATTTCGAAAATGCATAATACGTACTTTTGGTCCGATACGAATTAGACCCATACTACCTACATTTCAAATAAAAAACACTTTAATTACATAACTTTGCTCGTTTTGATATTTTTAATTCGAATTTGCATAATTAATGTTAAAGAACTTATTATTGCATACTTAGTGGGTTTTACAATTTTTTTTTTTTTTTATATAATTATTCGTAAAAGTTGATATTTCATAGAATCAGATTTCAAAATACTTTTAGATTCAATTTTGGAAATGCAAAAAATTATTTTCTTTTAGTTGAATCTTTAGATAGTCTATAAAAAGTTCAAGTTCAGTTACGACCAGCTTAGAGTAATGTTGAGCAAACAGTGTTTATGGAATTTGAAATGGTTTTAGCAAAAACTATGGATATTAAACATTAAAATGTTAACATTTTCCCCACTTTTTGTGGCCACAATGTCATAGTGTCTTGAATCCGCTCCCGACTGAACCATCTTTCATTCTTTTGTAAAGAATTAGATAAATGCGACCATTTCGTAATATTCGTGTTAATTTTTTTTTTTTTTTTTAAGTATAATTTGTACTTTATACTTAGCATTTGGGTTATATATTTCAATCGAATTTTCCATTCAAAATATTTTAATACTATGGTTAAATACCTACTAACATTTAACCATAATATTGAAATATTTTTACTTTTATACTAAATCAAAATCCGTGCCTTGTTAATAATGTAAATAGGCAAAAAAACTTTTTAGAAATTCGGAAACGAAAATGAATGAGTAAACATTTATATGCGCAAAACGCGTGTATTTAACATTAAAAAGTGTAAAATCTGCTGAGTGACGGTTTCCTCAGCGAATCGAAGAGTTCTGCGCCAAAACGAGACGACATCGCCACTTCTGTGAATCGTTCAGAATGAGCATATCACGATTCTTTATCTCGTTGTCTTCGCTCAGAACCCTTAAATTCGAATCCCGGGATTGTAGCTATTATTTCCCATCGGACAAAGTCACGTCTCTCGATTCATTTGAAACTGAGTCTTTGTTCGTTTTCTCGGGAACGTATTTCGAATAACTATTCGAATTTATACTTAAAGTACACCCACGAGTTTGTTACGAATTTTTGCGATTTGTCGTGGGCTACGACGAAACGCTTTGCGCATACTTCGTGCGCAGCAACAGTCTTTGATTTGGATTTCATCTGAAACCTCGTGAAAGAATTTACAAACACCGGCAGTCGAATAATTAATCGACCGACTTGGAGATGTTAAATTTCAGAAATTTAATTTTTGACAAATTTCGTAGAGGGAATTTCTGAAATGTATATGATATAATCAATGGCGCAACAAAGGGGGTGTTTTGAGTGTCTGGACACCCTCTTTAAATCATGTTTATGGAAATTTTATCAATGAGCATTGAAAAAAAAAAATCCTTTTGACTATAAAATTATAGCCTCTATTAATTCAGAAATAAATTTAAACATGCTTTAAAAATTCATATTGTTGAATATGAGTGCTAAATTTTATTTGTCTACAAATAACGTTATAAAAATGTTAACTTCTAGAAAAAGCAGTTAGATTTTGCTACATGAAATTTTTAATTAATGAATTCTTGTAAAGTGTCCATTAACATTGATTATAATTTTATATTTAAATAATTATAGTAGACATTTATAGGTGGACATCCTCCTTGAAAAAATCCTAGTTTCGCCATTGGATATAATATTCTATATAACATGATTGTACATATAAACGGTATTTATATACTTTCTTTTAACAAATCATCCTATTAATAAAAAAGCTTTATACTTTACAATTTAAATACATTTATACAAAATAATTGTATACTCGATATAATACGTTTGACTCTGAAAGTGAAATCTATAAACACCTCAAAACCCTAATATTTCCAAGAGAACACCGAAATTCCAATTAATGGTTTTTTGACGATTTATGGATTTACAAAAATAAATTTTTATTGCTTATAGCAGTGGTTCCCAAAGTATGCGCCACGTTGTTGTTACAGGCCGCAAACTTTTACGTGTTATAAAAATAAATAAATTGCTCTGAAGTTAATGTCGATTAAAATATAAAATATTAAACTGAAGTGATTCAGTCACGAATCATGATCCAATTATTAGTTACATATGTTTAAAAATTTGGTCATTTTTTTTTTCTTTTTATAACAACAATTTAATACAATCTATATAAAAATTTAAATGTTTATTTATTTCGTTTGAACAGTACTTCTGCATATTATAACTTTTATCAGTTAGTGATAATAATTTTAGATTTTTTGTTTTTGTTTTTGCTTTTTATGACTAACAAATTTAGCTTAACTGGTCACGAAAAAAACAGAAGTAAAAAATATGGATCGTGAGGTAAAAAGGTTGAAGGCCACTGCTTTAGACCTTTAACACATATTTTTAAAATAAAAGAGAAGAATATTTTCTGATATGTCACATAATTTTTGTAAAATATCTTCTAATATAGACGTTAGTATATAACTGTATGATATTCCCCCGAAAATGTTCTTCTCCTTACACATCCCATTTTGAAATGATCGTAAGATTTATTAATTTTGATCTAAAAAAAAAGAAAAAAAAGCTTTTTAGTTTTATTGAAAAGGGCGCCCTCGATAGAAAAAGTTTGGGAACCGCTGTCCTATAGTATTTTTATAAAAACATTTATTACCTGGCATCTACCCACAAAAATAGGAATTCAAAAAATGGCTGGTCGAAACTTTCGGACAAGTATTTCTATACGTAAACGTGCAGAAAAAAAAAAAAAAAAAAAAAAAGAAAAAGAATAATTAAAAATCAAAAGTAAAAATCGTCCTGAAAACACTAGCTCCATTGCTCCACTCGGAATTCGATATAAACGATATCGTATTTCAGAGGAATATTCAAAAACGGGTATTTTAAATTGAATATTCAATCGAAAAAAAACAATAAATATAATAATAATAATAATGAATAACCGTATTTCATTATAAAACGTTTTGGAAAGAGAAAAAAAAAACGAATACACATTTTTTGACGAATTTGAATTTCCAATATCGCGTATCACGTTCACGATTTTTTACCGCGTTATTTCCCGACGTGCTTTGTTGCAAAAATATTTCATTATTTTCGCAATATTTTAATTGCATATTTTAATTTCATATTTGCATTTGTCGCTTTTCTGTCGTACACACACACATACACACACACACACACACACACAAATCCCGGACCTAATGACGATAATGTATACACATGAGCTTGCGTCTGATGTGTGCTCGCCTCGTTGTATTGTTTGCACACGGGCTGAAAAAACAAAAGAGCGGGAAAACGTAACACGAATTGCGTTTGTAAAGCGAAAACGGAACGTGCGCTGTGCGTCTGTTTGCTTATTGCATATTATTATCATTACTATTATTATTATTATTATTATCATCACCATCATCATCATTATTATTATCATTATTATTTTAGATTCAGAACAAATTGAAGAAGCTAGTGTTCATACAATGAATTAAATTTTTTTATTTTTCTGTATACACTTTTTCGTATAGATTTACTCATCCAAAAGTCTCGATAAGCAACTCTTTGAAATCGGATTTGTATCTACTTGGTACTTTAAAGAAGTCATTTTTTTTTTTAATTTCTCAATTCTTCAATTTTTTTTTTTTTTTTTGAGAAAAACTACCCAAAATTTGATAAAAAATACTCTGAAACCATAATTTTTTGATCTAAACTTTACGAAAATTTAAACATTGATATAGCAACAATATGAAAAAATATTTTGACGCAAGAAAATTTTTGAAATGCAAAAAAAAAATTTGAGTATTTTTCTAACACTTTATTTTCTCATTAATTTTTTTTTCCTCCTTTCCTTTATTTATTAGATAAATATATATATGTATATATTAAAGTAAAGTAAAGTAAAGTATAGACAAGAGAGCCGGGCATACTTAGCACCACGGATATTATTCGCTCTACGGGTCAAATACTCTTGGTGGGTGTGTTGAAAATGACGACTATTATAATATAATATTGTTCTTTATATTATTATTAACTTACTTCGTTCAGAATCGTCTGATTGGAGTAACGATTTATCGTTTCTTTAAAATTCTACACACCCACCAATAGTATTTGACCCGAGGAGCGAAAAACACCCCAAGGTGCGAAGTACAAACATTTTTTTTTATTGTTATCATATTTTCTCGTCATACGACGCGGTTATTCATGAGTATGTTTTATGAGTTATACGTGGGGCCCCGCAGATGTGTGTAATAATAATAATATACGCGCGTACACAAGCGGAATAATAACAACGATAAATTTCGCGCCTATAGTGAACGCGCGTGATCGGAAAATCTCGTCGACAAAGGCGGAGGAGGCGGTCGTGGGACAGTGTCGAAAGGAAATGCTGGGGAGGATTAAAAACGAGACATTGGTGACAAACTTGCATTGTTGTACAAAGATGACCAAAAAAGCCGGACATACTTCGCACGATGGGTGTTCTTCGCACAACGGGTGGGGTTAATCATTTCTTCAATAAAACGGTTTTAACGAGGGAAGTTAATAATATAAAATATAAATGAGAAAAAAAAAAGCGGGACATACTTCGCACGATGGGTGTTCTTCGCACGACGGGTGGGATTCTTTGACGGGTGTATTGAATTTTAAAGAAACGATAAATCATTTCTTCAATAAGACGATTCTGAACGAG
>JAIPRM010005813.1:0-19816 GCA_025469315.1 Stegophylla sp. TES_Ste_2020 | reverse complement strand
TTTTGAAACCCGATTTGCCTCTAGATTGTACTATAGAGAGGTCATTTTTTGAATTTTTCAATTCTTCAATGTTTTTTTTGGAAAAAACTACCCAAAATTTGACAAAAACTACTCAAAAACCATAAATTTTTGATCAGAATTTTATGAAAATTTAAACATAGATAGAAAATCCTGTAAAAAAGATTTGGGCGCAAGAAAATTTTGAAAATGTGAAAAAAAATGTTGAACATTTTTCGAATATTTTTTTTTTTCTTATATTATTAACTTCCTTCGTTCAGAATCGTTTTACTGAAGAAATGATTTATCGTTTCTTTAAAATTCAATACGCCCGTCAAGAGAATACCGTCCGTCGTGCGAAGTACACCCATCGTGCGAAGTATGTCCGGCTTTTTCATTCTTTTTTTGTCAAGAACGGATAGAACCGCATAGGGTGGCGAATTTTTCGAAAAACTGTACAAAATTTATCATTTACACGAATAATGATATGCGGTTAGATTATTGTGTTATTTAATAGCAACTCTTAAACATACTCAACATAATATAAAACATCAATTTATTGAAATATTTAGAACACGACATTATGATTTATATTAATTGATAATAATTTGTTGTTTTGACGGATATTGTATCGTCGATAAAATGAAAACCAATCCTAAATGACAATATTCTGGTCATCCCTTTCTAAATATTCTCACGTAATAAATATCAAGCTCTATGATGTGGTGTGTTGACGATTCGCGTTACAATATTATTATGCGTTCGGGTGGCCGAGTTAAGTTCGCTCGCGGCCATTGTGAAATATCATTGTTTTTGTTCCCGTATTGCGGCGATGCGTACATTTTTCATTCGCGCGCTGCAGCAGCGGACGGACTCCGCGTTGTTTCTGTTGTATTAATCGAATGACTAAGGTCATGTTGGTACAATTAATTTCCGCGAGCGTACGCCCACACGAGTGGGAACAATTTAATTTCCGTCGGTGCTGCGGTCTAGCCGCAGCACGTAGGAGACGATATTTTTCTTTCTGCTGTCGATAAACCGTTTCCGCGCGTCGGTAATCCACGAGAGAACGATGTCTCGAATAACACGATACTAACCCTAACGAAAAACAATAATAATAATATTCCGTGAGAAATGAAAGAGTGAAAGAGATGAAAATGGTGCGGAGAATAGATTTTCACGCTATATTGGTTATAAAAATAACACTTTAAATTATTTAAATGATATCCTCAATAGTCTAAACTCTAAATCTCGGTTGTTTTTTACACCCGAAGGAAAAATATTAAGGATATTTCCTTCCTTTCAAAAATCATAAACGGCACGATTACTTGTTCTCAATTATTACTAGAACGTATTCCGTTTCGTGTACCCCAATAATATGACTGCAGAACACGGCCTTTTTTTCATATTTAAAACTCACAGAACAAATTATGATCAAAATTATCCAATAGAGTGAATCTTGAAGTTAGGAAATGAATCCGGTTTGGACCTGAATAATATTAAGCATGTATAAATTATGTTGGTAAACTTGTATTTAATAGGTATGTAAATATCATTGTTTAAGTTTAAAAATTAATTAGTAAGCATTGTAATTAGTATCTATTATGTAACATATATTACATACACATACATAATAACATATATATATACAAAAACTCTTTTGTGAGAGGGGTCCAATATCGAAAAATGTATTTTCAAAATTTTTAAACTCTAAAAATGGAGAGATAAATATTAAAAAAAAACCTTTGGGTAACTGTTTTCCCGTGTAAAGGGGACAACAACCAATATAGAAGATGTATAGAAGCCTGTGATAGCGATTATCGTACCATTTTTTTTTTTTTTTTTTGAAAACAACTGACTCGTGAGATGAATTATTAACTATCATCTACTCGGAACTCGAAAAGAAAAAAACCGCCATTATAGCGGACACTTTAGAAGTCGTCGTCCGTGTAAAAGTCGTGAGATATTTTTGACTTTATTCTCTCGTCACAAACTAACGTCACCGATACTCGTCGAGTGGTTAGGTTCTTATAAAGAAGAAAAAATTGATAAAAAATAAATAATGATTTTTTCGACTTCATGAACTATATTATTGCGTAAATAATCAACAGTGTTCTGTATAAATAATATAGTTGCGCGTGAAAGTGCGCACAAAATAATAGTCGTACGCTTTCATCTCCGATGAAAGTTTTACGATTTCAAATGTTTGACGCATTCCCATACGTTTGACACGGGATTCGCCGTGACGGAAATCCGGAACAAAAAAAAAAAAAAAAAAACATAAAAACCATCGGAAAAACGCAAACGTGTTACTACTTCTAATTGAGGAACTTAAGCACACACACACACACACACACACACACACGCAGTGTCAGTAGCGTCGCAAACAATTTTTGTTTGTGGGACGGCAATATATTTTATTTTAACCACCCACCCAATTATTTAACCATAAAATTTTGGTGTTCCCAAAAATTACTTTTTCCCCTAAAAATGAAGAGAAATTTCATAGGACAGTTATAATTAATCGTCCCTCGATGTATTTAATTTTGTCTCTCAAAATAATGCGCTTACACAAAATATTTATCACCAACTTAAACTATCTAAAACCCTAATTATTTATGAATCATAAAATTCAAGCCACCTTGGTACCACTCACCCGCCAATTCTAAGTTTGCGACACATGTCCCAAAAACACTCTGTCGCGCCGCCACTGCGCAGTGTCATTCGAAACGACGACGGGGGGCAAATACATACGACACCGCGGGTTGGGGTAAAAAAATGTACGGCGAATAGCGTGCGTGGATACGGGTCGGGAGAGTGTACACAGCACAGTGGAACGACTACTTATTATGAACTTCACTCTGAATCATAATGTACTTGAAAATAAATTATTTCCGTGACATCCGCGAGACACGCGCTCATGACGACAGGTATATGCATCGAAATTGGTGATTTTGTATTAATCGTAAATTAGGTACATCAGTTACATAATAATTAGGTAATGTAAAAGAGAAAACTACCTTCTAAAAAACCCTTTAGCGTCATATTGAAAACATTTTTTTTTTTTTTTTTCACTTTTAATGAGCGTAACCTTTTATTTTAAAGTGCTTTATAAAATGGATGAAAATTACATTTTAGATTCCATTACGGTAATACTTTAAGTGCGTATTATCAATTAACATTATTATTATTATTATGGCTTATCGATACCTGTAAAAATACCACTTAAAAAATAACTGTTGAACATAAATTAATAAATAAAACTGCTGATACGTTTTGTTTTATCGAGTGTAGTCATCTAAGTGTTATAGTTACACATGTGTATACATTATTACAATTTATAAATTATTTTAATATTCATACCTTATACCTAAACTTATGATATTTTAATGCATTATGATATAGCCGTTATTTATTTTGATGTAATAATAAATTATATAAAATTCCATCAAATTCACTAAATCGAAAGAGTATTTCGGGTCACAAATATTTGTAAATAAAATAATTCTGTTTGGTATATATATTTTATTATTTATTGTTAGAATCCAAAAGGTTAATTTTCTGTACATACTCTTAAATACACGTTGTATGACCGAACATTTACCTGTTATAATTTTTAATTGTTTTCAAGCTTATTATATTTTCACCAGAATTTTCGTTTTAGTTTTATTCCCACGAATAGTGTTTGATCATAAATATCGTGACGCACTGGAAAGGCAAGTAGACGCACGAGTATAAAAAGTCGATTTTCTAAATTATTTAAACTGATTAAAACTGTTTTAATCAATAAAATTATATATATATATTTTTTTTAAGCCAATTTGTTTTTCTATTGACCCCGGTTTGAATTTATAATAATGTCTCAAATGACTGTTAGTTCATAAAAAATATTGAAGATTTCATTTGGTTATTCTCATAAAACGTTTAAGAATTTGTTTTGACCATTAAGGGTTGAATATTTTATGCTTTTAAATAAACTTATTCATTTCTAAATAGATTTTCTTGAAGTTAAATGTTTGTTTAAATCAAAAATTGTTGTTAGTTATAAAGAATATTGAAATTTCAAAACGCTGTAAAATTTATAATTATGAAGAGTATATATATATATATATTATTTTGTTATTATATTATATATAAAATTATATATAAATACACGATCAACAAGAAACTGACAACAATAGTCTTGTGGGTTCCATTCAGAATCCTTTTAATATTCGAACAAATGGTTTGAAATTTGTTTAAAACTTAACAAATCCACTAATAGTATCCTATCCGAAGAGTGAACAATACTCATGATGGGAAGTATGACCGGTTTTTTTTTTTATGTAACGTAACTATCAATTCACCACGAGAAAAAGAATAATAATTACAAATATCAGCATTTATTAAAAAGCATAGTTGTTTAATTTATAATCGGGATTGAACAATATTTCCCAAATACCATCTCGTTATTTATTTCCAATAAATACAAATATTTGTAATTATTATTATTTTTCTCATGGTGAATTTATAGTTATGTTACATAAAAAAAAAAAAAAAAAACAGTCATACTTTTTACCATGAGTATTGTTCACTCTTCGGATAGGATACTTTTAAAATAATAAATAACGAGTTGGTATTTGGGAAATATTGTTCAATATCGAATCCGATTATAGATTAAACAACTGTTCATTTTTTTTTTTTTTTTTTTTTGCTTAAATATTACCGCGAAGTAGCAATTTATTTATTATTATTTAACACATAAATTGCGGCCTATAACGTTAATGTTTTTTTTTTTTTATTTTATTATTATTTAAGTTTTACGAATCTCGTTATTATTGTATTACATTTTAAACCAAATCTGTCGTTTACAAATACCCGTTGTTGAATTTATTGCTAGTGCAGGAGCACGTCCTGCTAGTTGTAAGTTATAATAATGTGCAGCTTTTTGTCGTATATCATCTTTCCATGGACACTGGATTTTTTTCGATTTGTTTTTTCATTTTTCAACCCCACAATGGTTAATCTATAAGACCTCATTCCTGTGGTATTTTTAAAATGTCGTTTCCTATACGCAGAGATCACCCGAACACATAAGTTCATAAGAAATTAATGGAGTGTATTTATATATGATGAACATTGAGAACATACTTGCAATAAATATGTGCTTCAATTATTATTATTTATATACATTCTCCGACTTGAATAAAAGTAATATCAATGAATAAAGATAATTGAATTATATGATAATAATATTGTCTTAATTCATGTTAAAAATTTTCTAATCTCAATATAAAACTAATTAGTCGACGGCCAATCGCACCACACCCGTTTTTAAATTATTATTCGAATAAATTGTTTCTCGTGCACTGAATAGTTTTAAAACTAGATAATTCACACTCTTGACACGGCTATTTAATTTATGCCACTCACAAAGTTAACACCAATCGAATCGGTTAGTTAAATTTTAAATCGAATGATAACATCTATTTTCCGAGGACTCCGTTCGGCATAATTGACGGGTTTGACAAAACGGGACACTAATAATTGTAATAATCCAATGAAAATTGCTTCGTATTGGGTCGAATCCGTGGACCGAATCACCGTTTTGATTGACTTACGTTACCACAATGCATTTTCGACCACTGAGTGGAAGCTGCTTCGAAATAACTATTATATATTATTATTGAAATAACCAATTTGCCGGAGTGAATTTCAATTTATTTGTCAGTTTATACTACACTCGAGGGGGGGAGGGGGGGGTTACACATTTATCGCACTAAAATGTACCTAGGTATACAACCGCAATTTGTAATTTCATATCTTTATAAAAAAATTCAAGTACACCGTAAACACTAATTGATATAAATCTATATTTTATAACAAATTGACTCTGTTTAGAACTCAATGTTTTATGCATTTATACATTTTATGTTAAAGAAATATTCTATTAAGTTTTTACAGGTTTAAGCATAATCTAGCTAGAGTGAGTCATATAATATTTGTTACAAAGAAAATATTAAATTTGTGTTTCAATTTTTAAAAATCAACTTGGTATAAAAAAAAACTATATTTGCAGAAAATCGAACGTGTAGGCAATTAACTATTAATATTTATAATAATGTTTAAATATTTAAATCATTTTATTAACACTTTGGATTTTTCGATTATAGATTTGATGTAATAATGTTAAAAAAAAAAAAAAAAACATGATTATATACTTTTTCAAATTATGGTTATATATTTATACTTTTTGTAATAATATTATTTATTTTATCTTAACTATTATATTGACGTACTGAACTCAAACTTTCAAACACAAAGCTTTATGCTTAAAAGGGAGTTGCAAACGTGTATCTTAAATATATTTTTGTATTTATTAGTGAGTATACGAGTAGTATATTAGTTCCGTGTTGCAACTGGATTTGAATCTCGAGTCAAGCAAAAATATTATAGTTAGATTTCCAACGCACCATAATATTATGATTCCCACCTATAGAAAACTATATATTCGTCCCCATAGTACACTGTGTTATCAAAGTTTACCGAACTCTCTCGAGTTTGAGATTGCGACACATAATGAAATTATTATACTTTGATTATTATTATATATTTTATACTCAACCATCTGACAAGTTTGTAAAAACCAACAACACTGTACCTGTACACAAAATGGTGATGACGGTCATATTGTTAAATTAATGATTGACAATAAGTGCGATAAAAACCGGAGAGATTAACAATTTAAAAGGAAACAAATTTTGTTTTTATACCGGAGTGGAAATCGAAGTGGAACTTAGCCACCGGAAGTGGGATTTCCGGTATGCCACAAAAATTCCCAGTGGTCATAGTATGTCCATACCAATACATCCATCGAGTTGCCAAGTATTGTAAGTTCTATTTGCAAATAGTTAATATACATGGCTATCGAATTTTCAGATTCTGAGCCACAGCGAAGTTTCAAAAATCTGAGTGTTTTTTTTTCGGATGTATGGAAGCACGATTTCGGGTACAGATACTGGTCCAAAAGTTTCGATCAGTAACGCTATAGAAATCGGAAATTTTGTCAAGATGTGGTACTTTTGGGAGGTTGTATTTCCAAATTCTCAAAACTTTTTCTAAGCGCACGCCTAAAGTACACAAAAACCGTTAAAAAAACGACTTTTTCGTCGAAAAATTGATTTTTTATTTTGTACACAACTTCTAAAATAATGGAGCTAGAGAGTTGAAACTTTCACCTACTACTAAAAATAATCACGCGTATACCTCATAACATTTTCAAAGATATTCGTCCAATTTTGAGGAAAGTACGGCATTTTGAAAATTTCAGAAATTTCTCTTTTTTTTTTTTTTTTTTGAAGTTTTTAATTCATAAAATTGTAATGTATGGATATTAAGAGCTGAAAATTGAAAACAAACTGTTATTCATATGTATTTCTAACGGTAATGAAAAAATCTCGAAAATCGTTAGTCGAGTTTTTGTTTTATAACTGTTTAAATTTAATATGTCAAGACAAAATGCAAATTACACTAATTACTGAAAGGTTGACCATTTATTAATTTATAAAAGTAGATTTGTATTGCATTTTTTAATATTATTAAAACATTTATTACCTCATACACGAATACGTATTTTCTACACTATTCATAATATACGTATTATATTTTATAAGTAAAAAATATCTACATTTTACATCCACCAACGAACATAATATTATTTTCACACTAATTTCGGTAAGTTTACATTTTTTTTTTTTTTTTTTTTTTTTGTGTCACAGTTGATTTTTCAATTATTATTAATATTCGTCCCTACGCATTTATTGTTTAAATTCTACAATCCGTTAATTCGATTTATTGTTTTGAACATATCCGCGTACGTCTTATACACGTTATACGTATTACACGTTCTAATGTAATCCCTTTCAGTCAACATATTATAATACCCCGTCCCCAAAAACCCTTTGGCCGAATATTATTAATTGTTATTTCCTCGTGTACAGCGATAAGTAGTAGTGAAATAATCAAGGGAATTAAATTTATGCACGTACACAATATTGTATATGCATAAAGTTTTTCTCTTTGAAGTATTTCCACAAATACGATCAAAGGATCATAATCATCGCGCTCTCTATTACTTTATTAACCATATTCAATATAATATTGTGCTCGGCATAAACACCAACAAATAAAACACTGACCACGTCATCAGACTGTCTAGAATAAGTCGGTCGGATTAATATACAAAAAAAAAAAAAAAAAAAAATGAGTAAAAAATCATTATTTCAATATTCCCACATTAGCTTTCAATATTCACCAAACAATATCAGCCGATTTCTCAAGGGCATATAAAATAATATCTAATATCGAAAAGCCCACTGAAAAGAAAAATTTTCTCTTTGAAAATTACAAACAAAAGCCGTTTGATGCGATTTGCCATTGAGAAAATCAAGTAATGTAAGTACTGTTTTTTCGTGTCAAAACGTCAATGATATGTTTAAAACGCCATAATAAGGGTTGAAACTGTGTTCGAAGTGTGTTTCCTGCACTTTACCACATGTCTCCGGCAGAAAAAAAAAAAGTTTTATACGGATAGGGGAAAACATCCCGTTTCACCGAGTCCGATTTCTACGAATTCAGTCGTTTTGCCGTAAAAATTATCAAGTAAATTTAAGTTTATACTCATCAAACACCACATGAAATGAGTTTCTAAATTTATGATAGTTGTTAATACCTGCGCGTGGAAAACTGAAGACCCGCGCGTTCTTGCGGTTCGCTGATTTTCTTTTTGCAGTCGAGAAACGTTCCTTAACGACGATTTGCTGTTTGTTATGACGAGGGCTTTCACATCTACTTCCAAGTGTTGACGGAACTCGTTGAACTTTGATTCTGAGCCCCGGCTATAACCTCCGTCAAACTAAAATCTTTGTGGCCTGAGAGCACCTCACGTTGGCCTTCGAGCTAATCTGCCTGTGTAAGGTCGGAAGGTCAAATGCAACAAGCGAGCAAGTCCACTTTGATAAATTGTTCACAATGTTCTCGGCATAGACGCCTTGGGGGGGGCGGTTGGGGGGGGGGTCAGGAAAGGTACATGTCTCCCTCGGAATATTTAAAAAAATATGAAAAACGAAATTTTTGTGAAAAAAATCGAGTAATTTCAATAAGACAATATCAGTATGAAAATATTACGCGTTTAGATTAAGTAATCATAATTTTCATTATTTTGTGCACTTTAAAAATATGTTTGACGTATTGTTACCATTTGAATTTTTAAAACCTTGTATTTGTACTCAATACATGTTTTTTACAAACGTTTATAGTTAGAATTACGGCTCAAATTACTCTGTTAATCCGAAAAAGAGTACATTTTACTTTTTTGAATGTTTTTCAAGTATGGTAATTCAAGTGAGAAAAATTTGAATTTTCAAAATCTCCAAAGTTTTGAATTTTGCAATTCATTGACTCTTAGTAGGTAGATATTTAGGTTAGCTTTAATACGAGTTATTAATGAGAAACATCTGATATTATACCCAAGCAATAAAATGATTTGAATTGAAAAAAATGCAATACTACAGTTATTTAAGGTCAAATTAAAACCACAATGGCTAGGAGAAGTATAATAATATTTAATAGTTCATTTTAAGCTTAAGACATAATAATGACTAGAATAATATCAATTGTTTAACAAATAATTATACACTAATCTCAATACATTATAATAATATTATATATATTTATTTGAATTTGGTATTCATTTTTAATTCAGTTAAATAATATCAAAAAAAAAATGTAATACAATAAGGTAGAATTAAATTGATTAAAAGTTAATAATTCGATGAAATAATTTTATTTAATTTTATTCTAATATAGATACACATTTTACACTGATTATATAATTTCAATAAAAACTGTACTTTTTGACTTATAATGTAATTGATTGTATTATACTTAGAATTTTCAACTAAAAAATTCTGAATGAGTTAAACTTTTATTAAGAGTCCATGTTAAAAATGCTCCTAAATAAAAAATCACGAAAGTGTATATGCTGACTTTAAGTTGGCAAGCGTTTTTTCTCCCCGTTATATTATTTCATAATATAATATTATATCAATAATAAATGTATTGTTTTCAAAAGGAGCGATTTCATAAAAAGCTTACTTTTTCGTTGAGTACATTTTTAATTGGAAAATTTTTGAATTTCAAAACAGGGAAAAATTGATTAATTTCATGAATTATTTGACGATTAAATTGTTGAATAATTTGAATCAATACAGAACTGAGAAATAACGTTCTTTGGTCTGTACGATTAACCGAAACACTGTTTTACCGAAGAAATAATAATTTATCGTTTATCTACGAAATTCAACACGCCCGCAAAGAGAATTGAAGGATACTGAATAAGATATGTCAAGTACGCCATGCTTTTGAACAACGCTAATATAAATTCAGAAACCCCGATATTACACTTTAAGAAATACTTTTTCGATTTTTTGTTATTCCGCTGCTTTTTTTGTTCGTTTCATGCTTTTATTGGTGTGATTTTAGAAACGATCGATTTTTTTTTTTTTCCGGTTACAACGTGGACACTTGTCGAAATAATGAGCACCACCTAAATTCGTAAAACTGGTACGGTTGTTAAAAACCAGGGTTTCTTAAACTATGGAAAAAAAAATAACAATACACATTAGATAAGTAATTACAGTGACCGAATGGAATAGTAGGGAAGTACTCAATGTATTCTACAATAAATAATGATAACAATGTCGATAAGAAAGAATAAAATTATTGTATGGGTTTCATATGACCGAGCTCAACTTCAATATACAAACTATATGAAACTATTACCAGTTATGCAAATCAAAGAAATCACAATGGATATTTTTTTTAAATACCATAGGAAAACTATTGTAATTATAATTAATTATTGTAAACTGTTGTGAATTTATATTTAATTTTGAACTATTTTATGAATTATTGTGAACTGTTTATGATTTTATAATACATTTTGGACACATATTTTTTTACTATTATATATGTATTACTATTATTGTGAACACATATTTAATTTAATTTTGCACCACGGATATTCTTCGCGCTCTTCGGGTCAGATACCTTTGAAGGGTGTGCATAATTTAAAAAGAAACGATAAATTATCGTCTTCAATTGGACGATTCTGAACGATTATTCCTCGAGTGTAATTTGATAGCCATAAATTAATGTAAAATAATAATAATAATAATAATAATAATAACATAATATATAATTGGATACATAAAATAATATACATTATAAAATATTATATATTTAAAAATTTTGACTATTCAATTCCAACAACTACAATAGTTTATTCTTTAAATACGGGTGTGTGGGAGAGGATACGCTTTGAAAATTGTAATTAATCGCGTACAACCAACAGTATTCCAATTTCTCACTTCAGATCAGGGATTGTTCGGACGTAATGTAAAACAAAAGTAAACGCCCGAGGACCAAAGACATGCGCATGTGAATAGTAATATATTACAAAAGGTTTATTATATATATATATATATATATATTGGGTATATTGCGGACCACAGTAAAATGTGCAGATTTTAATTGTCCGAATTTTATTCAAAATATCACAATGAATCTACGGCTGACTTCAGTGGGTTTTTCGGGTTTCATGGCCGTGCCACCAATGACTTATGGTTGTTTCGTGTTCTAAATTCAGAGATGGTTACACAAGAACATGAGTAAAACTTCGGTAATGACTGAGATATAAAAAAAAAAAAAAGACGGTGAATGAAACGTTAAAGTTACTAATGACTAGACTTTCTGCAGAGACTGTCATATAGTCACGCATTCCTCTTTCTATGAATCATCCTCTCTCCTGGGACCTAATTTGTCACTCTGTATTTACATTCGCAAAAATTACAATAATGAATTAAATACAATAAAAATATATAACATTATAATAATGGTGAATGACTACAACGCATGGGCGTACTCTGGTCCAAAAATTTAACTAATTTTCTCAATGGAAACGAAAAAAAATGGTTTAAGAGCTTTGATACTTAGTCAAAATTAAATTTATTTTTAAATATTTATATTACAAACATTATGCGGGCTGCCAACGTCAACGAGAACACGAAAATGAACATTCCAACGTTCAATGCCATCTTAACGAATATAACGTATGTTGCCTAGGGTAGATTTTTAAATTCCGCCCTTCGCGCCTATTCTTTACACATACGCACACACAAAAAAAAAAAAAAACACCGTACTTATTTCGCTCCACGAGTACGTATTCTTCGCTACTCGGGTCAAACACTCTTGGTGGGCGTGTAGAATCTCTAAAGAAACGATAAATCATTTCTTCAATAATACGACTGTGAACGAAGGTAGTTAATAATAAAAAAGAACAAAAATAATCGTCTTTTTCAACACACCCACTAAGAGTATCTGACGTAAGGAGCGAAAAATACCCGCGAAGCGAAGTCTGATTTTCTTCTCTATATTTTACTTATCTTTGCTTTACTTTGCTTTACCTCACTTTATATTACTTTAATTTTTTTTTTAAATATTGTTGTTCTATATTTACTAATTGGTTTGTACAATGTAAATATAATTACGTACTTTATGATTTTAATACGAATGCAAGTCGCAAAGGTTTTCTTTTTTTTTTGTCATCTATATGTTTGTGTTATATAATCAATTGCTCAACTTAACCAAAACACACGACGTGTACTATAATAATTAAGTTGATGTAAAATATATTATGACTTAAATGATTTAATTAACATATAAAAATATAACTAATGTGTGTGTGTGTGTGTGTGTACTCGTAGAAAAGCAATTAAGACGTTATATTCGCGTTGTTTAATAAAAACAACAAGTGCCGCAAAAGCACTAAGAAAACACACGATCGAGGCAATTAAAATAAGATAACACAGCAATAAAAGTGTACCTATATGCTTTGAACATATTTTATAGCATATGTAACGCAGTGGTAATAAACTGTCACGACAATAACAATTAGACCTGCAGAGATTTTAATACAATGTCATTTATTTTAAAACGTAGCTAGTGGAAAACTTGTTTTATGTAACATTAGGTACTCGAATTTCACAATTATGTTAAAGTCTATTGACAAATTAAATTTTTTTTTCAAAAGTCGATGTGCTTAGATGAATTTAAAATTTTTTTTTACAAAATTTTTCCATAGCATTTAACTGTCATCTAAAAATTAAAATCGTAAGCAATATAAATTATTGGGCATCTCATCGTGTACTAACTTCTAATCTTCAAAACGAATCGTCTTTGCTAGTAAACTAAATGCATATTATTGTATGATATAATGTATTTGCTTACAGACTAGAAAACGGCAACTGGAGATCGAAATTTTATATCATTTCATTTGTTATGTCGCAATTAAGTTTCTCCAGAGTCATGTTCGAACCATGTATTTAACTCGAACAAAACTTTATTAGTTAAAATAAAACTATCCAGGTGATCTAGATGTTGTATTATTTGGTTTTTGATTTTCACAAGTGTAATCAGTTTTGTTTGGTAATGACATAGTAAGTGAGCTGTTCAGAAAGTGTTATGTAGATTCGTGTTATTTCAAAGTTTGAATTTATGCCTACATGTGGTTGAAATATATTTGCTAAATGATTAGGAAAAGAGACACCTCTTTCCTCGTCAAAAATTGCTGGAGAATCCTTAATAATAAGAAAAGCAAAATGTAATTAATATTTGTGATGTTATAACGTATTTAACAATATCATTAAATTTTTAGTACCGCAATTCTTAACTAATAAATAATATGTATACGTTTTTTTAACACTTGAAAATCATTAATAGTACAAAAGTTATTGCATTTCTTAAATCGTACTGGGACACTTTGTATATCATACTGAGAGTAATATAAGTATGACAAAACGTGAATTGAAAAAAAAAAAGATATTTAAAAATTACACGAGTTAATTTGTATGAACACTGTATGAATAACGGTGAGTTATTAATTAGATATTAATAGTGGGAAAATTATAAGTCCCTTTAGCCATTTTGATAATTCAAAAAAATAAATAAAAAAACCATTCGGTGTCACATGAAATTATTTGTACGTAGACGGACGGGGAACAAATCGTCCGAACGTGACTTATACCGGTGGATTAAAATATTAACGCGTCACAGTAGTTGTTCGTGTTGCCGTAGAGAATCTCCACTATAGTCGCTACGCTTAAAAACCATAAATTATTAGGTTTAGCTCTACTGTCGGCTGAAATTAAACAAATTTTATGCGTCGGGACCACTCGTTTGGTGGTGGACAATAGATATTATGCAAAAAAAACGCAACATAATTTTTTACGGATTTCCGCTACGTCCTTTTAGATTCCGAACGAAGCTAGTGTTTTTACAATGATGTTTATTTATTTTTTATTTTTTTTCTGTGCACAACTTTTCGTATGGAAATACTTGTCCAAAATGATTCGATCAGCAACTTTTTGAAACCGAATTTGCCTCTAGTTGGTGCTTTAAAGAGGTTATTTTTTGAATTTCTTAATTCTTCAATTTTTTTTTTTTTTTTTTTTTTGGAAAAAACTACCCAAAATTTGACAAAAACGTCTCGGAAACCATCATTTTTTGATCCGAATTTTTTTTCTTTTAACGGTTTAAAATAATGAAAAAATTAACCAATCTTATTCTTTGTTGTCTATACTGGAGCTATTTTATTGTGAAAAACTAAAATTACATACTAGAATATATTAACTTTACCAAACCGAGAAAATTTAATGTCGCCTTAATGAAACGTAACTATGTTAATATCTATATTTATTTCAATAATACAAATCAGGCGTCTCGAAAACTTCAACATCGTCATTATAATAATATTACTATATATATATATATCGTATCAGGTATCTTATAAAACCCCGTCAAATTACACACATGCTGTTATAACATAATGTAAAGTAAGCTCTCGAATCAAAAACCATTTCGGTTTTCGTCTACGGCTAAATGTCTGGAATATGAGCAAGTGGTCGTCAACGGAATACTACAGTCTACCCACGAAATTTCGTGGTCGTTGAGGATATATTTAGAGGCAGAAAGAGGCATTGAGATATTTGAATTTAATTAAAAAAAAAAAAAAAAAAACCCTCTACATTACTCCTACAAACCTTGTGGAAGAAAACATTAATGATTTACTTCCATTACGCCCTTTAACTTGCTATTTAAATTCGTAAATTGTGTAAAAATAATGAATTACATTACATATTAAATAAAATACTTTTCGAATCGATGTGTTCTCAAAAAAAAAAAATAATAAATAATAATATAATAACCAACACTAATAATAATTATACTGTTTTATTTTTTTATTTTTAATTAATGTTTCGCAATTATTATTATATTAATATATTATATTATACAAGTAATAATGTATGAAATGTATGAATAGAATATTGATCAATGTAATCATTATTATTACCCCAACCCTCTTCCGAAAAAAGTAAAACGCAAAATATATTTTTTAATATATATAAATATACTGAGAAGAGGTCATGAGTTTAAAGACCGAGAACCTATTTATTTATACATAAATGCCTAGGTACAGTAGTAATGTCGATTACATTGACGACTTTTTTTTTTTCTTAAACGCATTCCTACTACTTTTATAGTCTTCTATTTAATGGGCCCACGATTTTTATAGTATAATATTTTTTATTCTCGATTATTGACAAGTTTAAAATGCGTGACTTTAAGTCAACATTTTATTATATACCATTGTATTGTGTACCTTGAATACTTGTGTGTTGTAAATGTTTTACGTCGTTAATAATAATTATATAGTCGGACCATAGTCCTAAGTTATAGACTAAGTTATATTTACCATTTTATTTCAGGATCGAACAAAAATATGCATAAAATCTTTTAAAACTTGACACTAATTAACATAATTTAGTTTAAATATTAATGACAATAATAATAATGATTTAATTACCAAAAAACAATTGTTTTAAAATACTTTACTACGTTAATTCTGTAAATTTTTGTTTTAACGGAAAATCAGAGATATGCATATACATGTATGTGTGTATAAATAATTTGTCACATGACTGTCGAAAATTTTGGAAGCCAGAGCGTGACACTACGACACGCTGGTGGCAAAAAATCTCAAAAATCTAATTGCATACGAAAAAAGGATTTAGAAGAAACAAATCGCATTCTGAATATTTTTATTTTTACAATAAATTCAACATTAAATGAAATAGCTTTAATACTCTTTAAATTTCCGTATTCGTAAATGGCAAAAAAAATAATCGATTCCACTCACCAATATCGGGTCATTGTAATGTTTGTACGGAGGAAAAAAATCACACTATTTAGTAAAAAAAAATCATGATAATTTTTTATTTGAAATTTAAATATTCGACACAGATGATGATTGTTGGGATTGTGAAAGGTCAAACCTACAGCAGTTTTATTAGAATGTTGTTGGAAATTATTTTCCTAACTAATACATTTTTCAAAGAAAAAAAAAAAATCAAACATCCAAAAAAAAACGAACTGTCCGTGTGCCACCAGTTAAGCGTGAACTTTGAAACGTGTTAATTCTATTGAAAATATTTTACCTCTCGTTGGTTCATCCGTTGTGGAATAGCAAATAAAGAGACGTTTGTATTCCTTCCGGGACTTCGAGGTTTATTGTATTTTTTTTTTTTTTTTTTTTTTTATTTGCGTTGCTCGGGATGACAAACACATCAATATTATTTTTTAGCTGTCGAAATCTCAAAGAAAAAAAGGACGAGAAGCGTTAAATGAACTCGTACATTTTGATAATCCTATACGATTTTATATTGTTTGAACTGTTTTGATTAAAACGAAGACGTGCAATTTATTGTCATTTGATTGAAGACCCAGTGGCGTTGAGTAATATTCAAGTAAACATTAGTTTTGTAAATAAAAATACTATTTTCGTACGGAAAACACGAACTCAAAAAGCTGATAATATTTCTGATAATAGGTGTAATCTTCGTTTCGCGGACGGCATAATATGTGTTAACGTGGGTGAGTGTTGCATTTTAAAGAAAATGATTCCGAGTGGAGTTTCAGTTAATTAAGTACGCAGAATAAAAAAATCACCAATTTTATATGGAATATGTGAAACAGTTAAATAACAAAATATAATTCATTCCAATTAATAAACGATTTTCGATATTTTTCAGAACCGTTATAGGCAAATATTTATGAGTAAGGTTATATTCCTAAGGTTTCGAATTTTATTAGAAAAATAATCATAAAACATAAGGTATTCCCAATATTTCCAAAATTATAAATTGATCCCAAAACTGGTCAAATTATTTCGAAATCGAGATAGTTTTTTTCAAACTGTTGAAAATATTGAAAAATTTACCTTGATAAAGTACCATACCATCCTAATTATTATTCTATCAGAAACTTAATATGTTCATTGTACGAATTTCCAATGAAAATTAAATTTCATCTATGTTAGATAAGAGCTCTTGATTTAGTGTTTAATTTTGATTTTGAGCAAAAAGATGTTTGAATAATATTAATAAGAAAAAAAAAAAAATCTTAAATAGAGTTATATTAAATATGTTACAGGACATATAAAATATATATATATATGTATTTTTTTTTTTTTTACGTACTTACATTAATGTTATTACCTCGTTCAATAAATTATAAATGCATACATTGTAGTAATAACCTACTTCCGATACTATTACACAATTACTATGTCAGAAATACAGGAATATTAAACGATTGGTGATTGGTGTGAGTATAAATTACAGAGCTTTTAGAAGTAAAAAAAAAAAAAAAGGAAAAATAGCGTATTTCTGCTAAGTATATAAACAAATATATTCAGATAATTATATTAGATAATTCAATGGATTAAAATAATGGTATTGCCACAATCTATCAGGTAAAATAAATCTGTTAATTTATTTAAAATATGTTAAATGTTAATATTTGGTGCAATTCTGTATGAATACTATGAATATATTAGTTTTGCCTAATCTAGCTCTCAATTAAAATCACTTGTTATTTATGAATTTGTAAATATTTTTATTTGTTATTTGAAAATACTATATCGTTAATAATACAATTTTCAAATTTTACCATATTTTTGAACTCATTAATGAATTAAAATAAAGATTTGAATTGTACGAAAAAAAAAATAATTCCATGATATGGCGGTAGTATTTGTTGTGTAACATAAATATGAAAAACAAAAACTTATTAAACAGCTACATTAGTGATTGTAGGAGGAAAAGTAGAAAAGTATAAGAACTCCAAATTCAGCGATTACGCGAAAAACGGATGGAAGCGTTTGCTAATTAAACATTAAAAATTCATTAATAACATATCATAAGCTATTAACTTGAGAGCTGTTTAGTAAACAATAAAAGTCAATAAATTTTAAGTAGAAAGCAAAAAATAACAAACAAACGAAACCAATAAGACTAATTATATTGATAAAATTAGTAGAGTAGATACACATTTCTTTAAAAATGTACCTGTATTCGATCTTTTCGCTTTAAAAATCATTCTATATTATTTATTTATTTTGTTTTGTTTTATGTTTATTCGTTGGAATTTATCCATATTAACTATTCAACCATATCAAAAAAAAAAAAAAAAAGAAAAAAGAAAATGGTTGTTAAGGTGTAATAACACGTTTTCATTGGTAAATCCCATAATAATTAACTACATTTGGTGTGTGAAAATATTCAGTAATAGTATTTACGTCTGTATATCTACACCTTGATTTCCATCACACAATCAACGACGTAGGTACCGATTTAAAAATTTAATTGAAAATCAATAATATAATACTATAAATCATTTTCGTTCAATAAAACGATTCTGAGTAGAGCTTCATATAACACACAAAAATAATAATAAAAATGTCTTGAAAAATGTAAAATATGAAAACTGTAAAAAAACAATTATTTGTGAGAAAAAAGTGAAAGGCAAAAAAAAAAAATGTATTTCATATAATAAAAATTTTCTTTCGCCAAAGTGTTTGCCATATAACTTTATCCCCCTCTAATATTTCTAGATACGCCACTGGTAATGTTTAAAATAGCTGCTCGGATAAGTCAAAAAAATTACTAGAATAATAGCAATTAGCTCACGTTTGCAGAGGTAATAAAATTGAATTGATTCAATACCCCCCCCCCCGGTATCGTGGTAACACGTATATTGTTCAATTTCCTAAACGGTGTGTAAGTACACAGACGAGTAAAAACTTTCATTAATATTTTGAAATAATTGTTTCATGCCCTTTGTTTTAAAAATTCATAGAATTAAGGAGACTACATTATTCGAAAAACGTTTAATAGCTTGTTATTCCTTTTTTTTTTTACGCTTATGATCTTTAGAAAACGTGGTTTATTTTTTTTTCCCCCCTAAGAACAATGTCCTCCTCACCGACGAAATAATCCTCCTCCTCCTCCGACTCGATAACGCGCTACGTTTAATGGTTTTTGCGCGAACAAAGGGCGCGGGAATCGCTCAAGAGAAATACCGTGTTCCTTGTATTTTTCAAAATTCAAACGAACAAAAGGAAATTACAAGTTTTGTGTACGAGTACTAATTGACTGCCGAACCGTTATCATCAGTGGGCGCTATGTTCGGCGCATGGCGAACTGCAGTCTTTAAGTCGAAATAATTAATTAACACACCGGTGGCGGAAAACACGCGGTATGCTTACACGTTTTAGATTCTGAACAAAGTGAAGAAGCTAGTGTTTTTACAATGATGTTTATTTTTTTTTTTTTTTCTGTTAACACTTTTTCGTATAGAAATACTTGTCCAAAAGTTTCGATCA